>CM068761.1:8805232-9042707 GCA_035084275.1 Hydrolagus colliei | reverse complement strand
TCTAGGGAACGGCGATATTTCGGTATATCACTAAAACCCGATATGATTTTCATATCGATATGCCGATATAGGCACTTCAAAAATATCGATATATCGAAAAACGATATATCGAGGTAAAAAATCGGAATGCGAGCACAATCAACTACAAGACCCAGAATGCTCATCTCTATACACAATGCACAGACCAAGGTGCAAAGCCGCCATCTTGTATTCATAGTCCTCGAATACAATATACAGGTATGCAAGGGGTGGGGGCAGAGAGACGGCTGTGGGTGGGGGGGGGGGGGTGAGGGGGGGGGGGTGAGGGGGAGAGAGACTGCTGGGGGGGGGGGGGTGAGGGGGAGAGAGTCGGCTTGGGGGGAGGTGAGGGGGAGAGAGACGGCTGGGGTGAGGGGTAGAGAGACGGCTGGGTGGAGGGGGAGATAGACGGCTGGGGGGGGGAGGAGAGAGGGGAGAGACGGCTGGGGGGAGAGGAGAGGGGGAGAGAGACGGCTGGGGGGAGGAGGAGAGAGACGGCTGGGGGGGGGAGGAGAGGGGGAGAGACGGCTGGGGGGGGGAGGAGAGGGGGAGAGAGACGGCTGGGGGGAGGAGGAGAGGGGGAGAGAGACGGCTGGGGGGAGGGGGAGATAGACGGCTGGGTGGGGGGGGGGGGGGAGGGGAGAGAGATGGCTGGGGGGGGGAGAGGGGAAGAGAGACGGCTGGGGGGGGGAGGGGGAGAGAGACGGCTGTGGGGGAGAGGGGGAGAGAGATGGCTGGGGGGGAGAGAGATGGCTGGGGGGGAGAGGGGGAGAGAGATAGAGAGAGACGGCTGGGGGTGGGGGAGGAGAGGGGGAGAGAGACGGCTGTGGGGATGGGGAGAGAGACGGCTGGGGGGGGAGGGAGAGAGAGACGGCGGAGGGGGGAGGAGAGGGGGAGACAGACGGCTGGGGGGGGAGAGGGGGAGAGAGATGGCTGTGGGGGGGAGGAGAGGGGGAGAGATGGCTGGGGGCGGGGGAGGAGAGGGGGAGAGAGACGGCTGGGGGGAGGGGTAGAGAGACGGCTGGGGGGAGGAGGAGAGGGGGAGAGAGACGGCTGGGGGGAGGGGGAGATAGACGGCTGGGGGGGTGGGGGAGAGGGGAGAGAGATGGCTGGGGGGGGAGAGGGGAAGAGAGACGGCTGGCGGGGGGGGGGGGGGGGAGAGGGGGAGAGAGACGGCTGTGGGGGAGAGGGGGAGAGAGATGGCTGGGGGGGAGAGGGGGAGAGAGATGGCTGGGGGGGAGAGGGGGAGAGAGAGAGAGAGACGGCTGGGGGTGGGGGAGGAGAGGGGGAGAGAGACGGCTGGGGGGAGGGGGAGAGAGACGGCTGGGGGGGGAGGGAGAGAGAGACGGCGGAGGGGGGAGGAGAGGGGGAGAGAGACGGCTGGGGGGAGGGGGAGAGAGACGGCTGGGGGGGGAGGGAGAGAGAGACGGCGGGGGGGGAGGAGAGGGGGAGAGAGACGGCTGGGGAGAGAGACGGCTGGAGGGGGGGGAGAGGAGAGGGGGAGAGAGACGGCTGGGGGGAGGGGGCGAGAGACGGCTGGGGGGGGGAGGGAGAGAAAGACGGTGGGGGGGGGGGGGAGGGAGAAAGAGACGGCTGGGGGGGTGGTGGGGGAGAGAGACGACGGGGGTGGGGGGTGCAAGAGAGGGACGGCGGGGGGGGGGGGGGAGAGACGGGGTGGATGTGATAATATACAGATAGATAGAGATGGGGACGGACGTGAGAGAGAAGAGAGGGAGAGAGACATAGAGAGACACAGACAGAAAAACACAGAGATGGAGAGTGAGAGACACAGAGAGAGAAAGATATTTACCTCCTGAGAAGATAGGCCCGGAATGCGCGCACCCGGAATGCGTGCGCACTCCGATGCGTGCGCGCATGCGCAGTACGAAAAAACTAAAAATGTCGATATTTCGGTATATCTCGATATGAGCCAACCGATATATCCATAACCGGAAAATTCCCATATCGCCGTTCCCTATTCAAGTCAACAGTGTTAAATCTCTCTTTCCTCTGCTTGTTGATTCTCACTACATTTGACTTGCCTTCCGAAACACTCCTTTATGCTAATGATGATACAAAAGTGAAAATTATGATTATTATGATAAAGAAGTGGAGAACAAATTCAATTGGATAGTTATATATCCAGCCTGCAGCAAAGGATACACAGCTTTGGGATTGGTGATATCCAAGAAGTCCGGGGCCTGTGGCTCAAACTTTGAGTAAGTAGCGACCATGAGGTTAACACTTTCCACCTGGACCAATCCTCCTTCCTCCAGCAGCAGATTCTGCATCATCTACAGACAGAATAGAAACATGTTGATTACATACAGAGAGGAAGGAAAGCTATTGCACAAACTACACAACCAGTTAAGGGCACAATCCTTCCACACGTTAAGCAAAAGCATTTTGTTCTGGCAGACAGTTTTTCCTGAGCAATACAGTTATTTCTGTGACCCAGAACAGGGAACGCAAAGGTAGATTTATGATCCTAATCTTCTCCTTCTCCTCATACGTGCACACACTAATCCCAGCTATACCACCTTTATCGGAGAGCAAGCACTTTCCCAAAGGGGAAAAAAAAGAGAAAAAAAACTACTTATTTAATTCTCTCGCACAATCCCCAGCAAATTGTAACAGCAGAGGCTTAGGAGCAGTATCTATTTTGGACACTAATTCAAACAATTAGTTTGTTTTGGTTAAAGGTGCGAGATATGAAAGTTTAAAGAATTATTGCTGTGCTTGGAACATTGTCTATTTTTATACTATCCACATTCTCTAAACCATTTTGTTGAAGGGGTGCATACAGTCAATTCTCTTTACAGTATATTCTGTGAAGCGCTTCAGGCTGTCTTGAAGACATGATATGGCAGTACATCAAATACAAGGCTTATCATTATTATTATAACTGATTGCACAATTCAGATCTTGCAATTAGAAAAATATACTCCAACTGGATTACTTGATAACATTAATCAGTTAGCCATCTCATACAATTTCATCAATCAAAGCATTTAATTTTTTTAAATGCCTTTGAACACTCATGCTCTGAAATATTCCTCCAATATATTGCCCAGCAGCACATGTCCATCAATCAGCACTCACCCAGTGAGGCAGGTAACATATACCCTCTTCTGCCACAAACTCCAAGACTCCACAATGCGTCACCCGTTCAGTTCTTTTATTGGCGAGTTTGAACAGCATTGGATATGTAATGCTAAGGCGACCTGATAGAGGAAATGGTCAATTGTGATTTCAGTTTCAGCCAAAAATGGAATGCAATTTGTTCTGCTCAGGTAGGACAAGAAAGCAGTGCATATATGGAAAAATATATCTTTTTTACAGCTGAAAAACACATCAGTACTTTTGTAGGTACAACACGGGTCACATGATCCAAACCTTGCAATATCGTTAGAAATCAAATAAATCGAAACTTACATTTATATAGCGCCTTTCACATCGAGAGGACGACCCAAGGCTCTGTACACTTAGTGGGGAAGGGGTCGGGGCAGGATGAAGAAGAGTTGGAAGATTGACTGTATATTTGTATATATTGGACGAAATGCAGCTGCCAAATTGCACACAGCAGTATCACACAAACAGTCACAGAAGTGGGATTAGGGGAAAAAGATGGCAAAGAGAGGGGTCGGGATAGGGGGAAGGAGAGCAGGAAAGCCAACTGTATACTTGTGGGCAAAACGCGGCAGCCAAATTGTGCACATCAGTGTCCCACAAACAGTCATGAAAATGGGACCAGAGGAAAAGAGGGGGAAAGATGGCAATGGGAGGGGTCGGGGTAAGGGGAAGGAGAGCAGGAAGGCCAACTGTATATTTGTTATATATAACATTCCCTCTCTCTTTGAGACGTCGATAAGATGTGAAAAGCGCTATACCAAATGCAAGGATTATTATTTATTATTATTATAATCACCAGCTTTCTAACTACAGTAAAAGCCCATTTATCCAGCACCCTCAGGACCTGGCCAATGCCGGTTAAACCGCATGCCGGATATTCGGGCGGTCAACTACCGAAACCCAACACAAAAAAATTAACTTTTTTAAAAAAAACATACCATATTAACGATAGAGTAAATAATAACAGAATATTGTATGGATACTCACCAATAAAGCAATAAATATTGATTACGGTCTATAAACATAGCACAAAGCAAACTTATGCAACAGCGGACTGTGGTGTCTTAAAGAGGTACTGCCGTTTTTACCTTTTTTTTCTTCCCTTATTCCCTCTCTCTCTCTCTTTCACACACTCAGGCAGTCCTGCATCTCAATGGTACTATCTCAAGCCCCATCCTCTCATTTTCCATCTAAATTAATCAACTCACCCTCTCTCTCCTCCTCTCCCCCACCTCTCTCTCCCACTCCCACTCCTCTCTTTCTCCCCCTCCCCCCCTCTTTCCCTCTATTTCCCCCACACCACCCCCCTCTCTCTCCCTGCCTCTCTCTCCTTCTCCCACCCTACCCCACCAAAACAGTGTATAAACCCATTATACCGTCAGGCTACAGTCATGGGATATGCTGTGCACAATGGCCTGCCGCAATTCACCCACAAATAGTCAGTTAACTTTACAGCACATTCTGTGAAGCACTTTTAGATGTTGAGGTGAAGCGAAATGCGCTATATCAAATGTAAGGATTATTATTGCGTCCAGGCTCGACTATGCCAACAGCCTACTTGTCACTAGGGTCCGGCGATATATCAGTTATATCGATATAATTTTTCATATCAATATGCCGATATCGGAATTTCAAATATATTGATATATAAAAACATTCGATATGAAAAAATATATCAGTATATTGTAAATATCGGTATATCGTTTCCGGCGATATATCGGTATTATCAGTATTATCGGAATAATGCGATCTTTTCCAGCTTACTTTGTCGCCGGCATTGCAACCTCCCGGGCCTAGGGCACGGAATGCGCGCGCATTCTGATATGCGTGCGCACAATGGAATGCTCGCGCACACCGGAATGCGTGCGAACCTCCAAATGTGCGCACATGCGAGGTATAAAATCCCCCCAGAAATATCGATAAGAGCCCAGCCCATCAATATATCGATATCAGAAAATTTCCATATCGACGGACCCTTCTTGTCACACTTCCAATTCCTTCCTCCAAAGGCTATAGATCATCCAGAAATTTGCAGCCTGTGTCCTCTCCTGCGCCAGCCTCCACAACCCTATCACCACCAATCTCGTCCGACTTCACTGGCTTCCCATCACACAGAGAATTCAATCAAGATCCTGGTGCTCACCTTTAAAGCCCTCTAGGACCTTCCCTCCGTCCTACCTAGGTAACCTCCTACCCCCCTACCAACCTGTCAGTTCTCTCCACTCAGCAGGCTCCTTTGGTGGGCAAGCCTTTGGCCACTCTGCCCCCTTCAGAATTCCATCCCGCAATCCCTCCGTTTTGCCCCCTCCCTAGCTTCCTTAAAGTCCTGCATCAAGATCCTCCTCTTTGACCATACTATTGGTTACTCCGCCTTCCCTCCATGATCCCAGCTCGGATCCGAAATACTGTCTGTTCAGCATCTTGAGATGAGCTTTCATTTCGACATAAACAGCGTTATACAAATGTAATGTTTGTTCTTGTTGTCTCCTCCTTTCCCACCACCTGCCCAACATCCACCATTCCGGGGTCACCAGCCTGCTCATACTCACAAACCTCACACATGAAGAATTATTTTGTAGATGACATGCTGCAGTGTGCTTTTAGAACTCTACCAAGGTCATGAGTGAAAGCAAATTTATAGAAAGAAGCGTAACAGGAATCTAACTCAGTGGTATGAAGTGGTTTCTTTCAGGTATTTGGGTACTTACTCAGCTGATCCAAAGAAGACGGTGGCATAATGACTGTGGAGAAATACAAATAGATATCAGATCAGAACAAAGACATGCCAGACATCAATTAATCCTTTCGCAAATAATAAATTTCTGAAGAGGAAATGCAGTAACTTAAAATCACACTTCACTTCTCTCTAGAAATATTCATTTTGAGCCTTTGAGCTGCAAAGCAGCAACAAAGGTACAACAAAGAACCCAGCTTCGAGGAAACCCCAATGGTGTTATGGTAAATAAAGCTACTATGTTTGTACAAGAAATTTGGGATCGGTATTGGGACCACTGCTCTTTTGTATTTATATTAATGATCTGGACTTGGGTATAGGGAGTAGCATTTCGAAAGTTTGCAGATGACACAAAATTAGGAAAAATAGTAAATAGTGAGGAGGGCAGTAGTTATCTGCAAGAAGATATAGACTGAATGGTAAAATGGGCAGACACATGGCAGATGAAGTTTAATGTAGAGATGTAAGTTGATGCATTTTGGGAGGAGAAATGAGGGGAAGCAATATAGGCTAGGTAGTATCATTTTAAGGGGTGTGAAGGAACAGAGAGACCTGGGGGTTTGTGTGATTGATCTTTGAAGGTGGCTGGACAGGTAGATAAGGCTATCAAAAAAGCATACGGGATTCTAGGCTTTATAAATATGGGTATAGAGTACAAAAGTCACGAAGTTCTGACTAAACTTTGGTTAGGCTAGAGTAATGTGTACAATTCTGGTCACCACACTTTAGGAAGGATGTTAAGGCATTGGAAAGGGTGCAGATGAGATTTACCAGGATGGTACCAGGAATGAGGGACTTCAGCAATGAGGAAAGGCTAGAGAGGCTAGGTTTATTCTCATTGGATCAGAGAAGGTTGCGAGGAGACCTAATAGAGGTTTTTAAGATCATGAGGGTATTCGACAGAGTAGATAGGGAAAAGCTGTTTCTACTGGTGGGCGTATCAGTGACTTGTGATCACAGGTTTAAAATAGTTTCAAAAAGAAGTAGAGGGGAGGCAAGGAGAATTTTTTTTCACTCAGCGAGTTGTTCAAATCTGGAATGCATTGCCTGAAAAGGTGGTGGAGGCTGATTCGATAACAACTTTTAAAAGAGAGGTAGACATTTATTTGGGGAAGACGGGTTTGCGAGGTTATGGGGAGAAAGCTGGGAAGTGGGATTAAATTGCTCTTTTTAAAGAGCCGGCACAGACTCGATGGGCCGAATGGCCTTCTTTTGTGCCATAAGATTCTATGATTCTATGAACTCGCAAAGTTCAAGGAAAGCTGAATTGTTGGTGGAAAATGTCACATATTTCTACCAATATAATTTCAGAAACAAGTAGGAATACATTTTCAAGGTAAACACAGGGGCCAAACGAAAGAAACCCTCAAAGCAATTTCTGAAACTCGAGCATTCAAACCATAGGATCGTTTGAATTTTGACTGTAACTTACTTTTTCCTCCTTTCTCTACATCTGATCGGTCACTGCCTGCAAACATCGACACTGAGTAGCATCGATACTGTGTTGAGAAGCGATTCCGAAAAGCATGTGGAATTGCTTGATCAAACATATTGAAGGCAAACTGTATCCAAAACAGGAAAAGCACATAATTAGTCTTTAGTGTCAAGAATTTAGCAGCAAAAGATTATAAAACTTCCTATCAAAGAACCATAACTGAATTTTAAAGCAAAAATCATTGAGCACCGTAGAAAGTTTGCAGCACAGAAGGCCATTCAGGCCAACATATTTGTGCTGATTCTATGAAAGAGCAATCCATTTAGCTGATTTTACTGTATACCTCTGAAATTATTCCAATTTAGATATCAATCTGTTTCTCTATCGAAAGCTGATATGGATAGATCCTGCTTCAACCATTAACCAGGCAGGACAGTCCACATCATCATAATAATAATCATCATCTTTGTATTTTGATATAGTGCTTTTCACGTCTTCTAGATCACGTCTTTTCAAAATGCTTTACAGATTATACTGTAAAGTGAATTGACCGTATATTTGTGGGCAGCCAATTGCACAGCAGTAGTGTGTAACTGTAATGATTTGTGAGGTGCCTGAAATGCAATTTGCCCCCTTAATCCTTCTGTTAGTGTATAGTTCCATGAAATTAGTAATCTTGTGTTATTTCACTCATTCATGTGCGATGTGAGAAAGCTGAATGATTTCAGTGAGTTGAGCCCAATCCTGTTCTGCCCCAGCACTGATGCTCACATGCAGCTCCAGGAAGTTGCTGAAAAGGGCATAGACACCCTTAGTCACTTCATCTAAAGTAACTAATTCAGCACTTTTCAAAGATTTAACTTGTGAAATGTCCGTTTCTGTACAACACACAGTTTTCTAATACTGCTTGGTTATAGTTTAACAGAATTATTACAAAGTACAGTAGTACAAATTTAATTTTCAGTGAAACACTCTTTGCATCAGCTAATTCTAAAAGAACTATCGACAAGCAATATAACAATGCCATTCCAATCCACATCACCAGATATTTCAATATTTCCAACAGGAATTCCCCTAGCCATAACAGAAGGTTATCATCAACTTCAAACCTCATCCCAAACTGGAGTAGCTGGAAAGTGAACAGCACAAGACTGGTAACAGGACACCTGGGGAATGGCAATTTGGTGAAAGATCATCCACAAGGCAAAGATGACTTTACAAAATTGATCGAACTTCTCTCCACTATTTCTGCCATTACTGAAGTCACTGCCAAACAGTGCTGTGAGCCCTGGTGATTCATTAGCAGCCAATTAACACACAATGTACAGGTATAATTTGAAAAGTGAAGGTAGTTTCTCCTGGTGTCCTGGCCAACAATCCCTGAAATTAAAAGAAACATGGCTGCTTGTGGGACATTGGTGTACAGTATGCAATTTGGCTGACACGTTCACACAGTCTTCACAGTAAAGTCAAATGAAACACTATTGGGCGCTCTCCTGACGAGAAGGGCCAAGGGGAAGGATTATTATTGTTATTACGATAAGTGTGGCATTTCCATGGATTCCATGGATTTTCTACCCTTAGCGGGTAGAAAACGCTTGCCTTGCAAGCGAGAGAACGGGGTTAAATTCCAGGCAGGACGGAATCTTGGGCAAGTTTCCTTACTCCACACGCCTGACAATGATACCTCAAAAAAATAAAGAATCGGTCATTTCAATCCATGACTGTTTGTGGGGGACGCTGCTGTGCACAATTGGCTGTTTCTCCCACAAATACAGTCAATTCACTTTACAGTACATTCTGTGAAGCGCTCTGAGACGTCTAGAAGACGTGAGAAGCGCTGTATCAAATGGAAGGATTATTATTATTATTCCGGGTGACTGTGCAGAAGCTCCCCCCCCCCCCCCAGGGCCCCGCTGCCCGCCGTCCTGTCGGACACGTTACCATGTTTGCAGTAGAGCTGCTGGGGCAGATCAAATTCTGCTTCGGAGTCTCTGTCGGTGCCTCCCCGGCCGCTTCTCTAACCTCCCGAAAACCCTTCTATTGCTCCCGGTCACCGGCAGCTCTGCTCCGTCACTCACACCGGAAACAGCTCGTCTCTCGGGCATGCTGGGAGCAAGGTTCTGATTGGCTAGTCGCGAGGCTAGCCCCCCCCCACCCATACCCAGCTCTGCTCTGATTGGCCAGGTCCGAGCTCAGCTCCGCTCTGATTGGCCACTCCCGTGACCAGCTCTGCTCTAATTGGCTTATTGCATTCCCTCAGACTCACTGGGAAGGGCTAAATCCTTCAGCAATTTCTTGAATTGCAATTGGGCGGCAGTGAGCGGCATTGACCAATAACAGCCTGTGTTTATCGGTCCGTTGACCAATGACAGTTGCGTTACTGAGCAGTCAACTTTTGCTGTGTTGTCCAATCACAGGAAACACCATAGGTAGGAGATAATCACAACCATAATAATCCTTGCATTTTATAAAGGCTTCTCACATCTTCTAGACAAATCAAAGCGCTTCAAAGAATATACTATAAAGTGAATTGACTGTGTTTATGAGGATTCAGAGGATTCAATTCAAGATTCTGGTCCTCACCATTAAAGACCTCTGTGGCTTCGCCTCACCCCAACTCTGCGACCTCCTAACCTCTAGCTCAGCGGTCTGCGACCTGCTCCATGTCCCCTAACCCACTCACCATTGGCGGATGAGCCTCCTGAACGTGCGTCACTCTGCACCCAACCTCTGGAATTCCACCTCACAGTCCCTCTGCCTTGCCTCCTTCCTAGCCTCCTGACCCCTGATTGTTCAGCTCCTTGGAACGTCCTCCTGATGTGAAAGGCACACCACAAATGTAAATGGGTCAGAGGTCAGAACACAAGCATAGGGAAAGGTGGGGGCAGGGTTGGGAAGGAGAGCAGAGAGGTATAATGGTGACTTAAGATATAGTCAAAAATAGGGTCTTGAGACTGGGCTTGAAGGAGGCAAGGGAGGGAGTAAGGTGAAGGGATTGTGGGATGGAGTTCCAGAGCATGGGGGCTGAAAGTCCGGCCACTGAGGGTAAGACGGATCGGGCAGGAGACATGGAGCAGGCCGCTGCCGACAGGTTGAGAGGGAGTTGGCAGTTCAGAGAGGTAGGAGGGGGCAAGGCCATGAAGGTGACGACGAGGATCTTGAATTTGATGCTCCGAGGGATGGGGAATGAGTGGACCCGGGCGAGGGTGGGAGTGATTTTGCATAGGTTGGAAAGAGACAAAACTTGGAGACTTCAGAGTGTGCAGTTGGGTACTTCAGGTGTTTAACCACCTAAACCTGCATAGTATGCCTTGGCTACGAAATTGGGAATCAACATAATAATAATAATAATCCTTGCATTTCATATAGGGCTTTTCATGTCTTCTAGATGGCTCAAAGAACTTCACAGAATATTCTTTCAAGTGAATTGACTGTATTTTATGGGTAAAACACATAGTCAATTGCACACAATAGAATCCCACAAACAGTCGTGGATTAAGTGACCAGATTATTATTATTATTGAAATATTTAGATTTTTCCACAAATGATTTAGTGGTCCACCTCACCAAATATAATATCATAGGTTTACGTAATAACTTACACTATCTAGGGGGACTTATGTACAAAATATGATGAGTTTAGTGTTGTTTAGCTAACAAGCTATCAAATAACAAAGTACAGTAATCATTTTTATTTAATATGTACTATATGGTTTCAGAAAATACACAATATAGTTTGCAATACCCAATAAATGCAAGACAAAGGATCACATCAGCAAGAGTGGTCAATCATTTACAACTATGTATACCTGTAAATAATCCATAGCTGATGCCTCGAGTGACTAGCACATCATATTGAAGATATCCTCCCTGGTGGGAGGTAAGTGGGTCTCCTTGGAGCTGAGCTGACGTGCTTGGTAATGGAATGTCACAATCTAGTCAATCCTCTATGGCAGTTTCTGTAGTCCACTTCCTGAGACACACGGATTCACAGAACTCCAGGACACTGCTGATGACAGACCAACTGGCTAGGCTCATTGGCAAGACTTGGAAGGGCAGACAAGTCAAACAAGTCACTGGGTACCGGAAGTCTTCCTATTCAACTCCATGCTAACTTTTGAATTCAACTCCTGCTTACATACTAGCCCTTACAGATAGGTTGGCCTATGCTGAATAAGCAGCAAGCAGCTTGCCAGACAGCAGAAAGCTTCCCAAGGAAAGCTATGGTTAAACTCCAGCAGTACCCCATCGCACTCGCAACAGTCTCTAAGCTTTGTCTCTCTCCAAACTGTGCCAAATATTCTCCACAATTAAGTAAGACAGGTGAATGGACAGTGCATGCACCATAATAGTAATAATATTAATAATAACCCTTGCATTTGATATAGTGCATTTCACTTCTTCTGGACGTCTCAAAGCACTTCAAAGAATATACTATAAAGTGAATTGACTGTATATTTAGTGAGTGCAGACGATTGCACATAATAGTGTCCCACAAATAGTTGTGGATTGAGATGACCAATTTTTTTTAAAAAATGGAGGAATTATTATTAGGCATATGAAGTAAGGAAACTTGCCCAAGGTTTGTCCTGCCTGGAATCAAACCTGGGTCTCTTGCTTGGAAGGCAAGTGCTCTAACCACAGAGCTCTAACCACAGAGCTACAGGACTCCATGTATTCCATATATAGGTGGCATACCTTGTGGAATCTCTGTCCATTTTGGTGATAGGTTTCTGCATGTGGCAGACACCCAGCTGACCCATCCTCCCCCTCACTAAAAAAAGTGATGTAAACTCTGAAACAACATCCTTGCCGGCTCCATCACTCCCCATCCCCCAGAGGATTGATCCTTGTCCTCACTTTTAAGGCCATACGGCCTTGCTCCCCCCTACTTCTCTGACCTACTTTCCCCCAATGAACCTGCCCACCCACTCTGTTCAGCGGGCTCTGGCCTGCTCCATGTCCCCCACCTGGACTCCCCCCAAACATTGGCGGACGGGCTTTCAGCCTCTCTACCCCCACACTCTGGAACTCCATCCCACAGTCCCCTTGCCTCGCTCTCTCCTTTGCCTTCTTGAAGGCCAGTCTCAAGACTCTCCTCTTCGATTGTGCCTTCTGCTGCCCTCCCAACCTCATCCCTCCTCTCCTAACTCTCTCCTGCCCCTGCCCCCTGCTTTGCGCCTCTCCCTTGTCGGGTCCTGACTGTTCAGCGCCTTGGGTTGTCCTCCCGATATGAAAGGCGCTCTATAAACGTAATTTTGTTGTTCTTGGTGTTGTTGAAAAAGAAATAAGCCTTAATAATTGGCAAGCTGTGCAGTTTTAGGTGGTTAAACTCCAGCGCTGTTATTTAATAAGATCAGGTCTGATCTACTAACTTAATTGCATTTACCCGCCCTATCCCCATGTCTCTTAATCCCTCTATCCTTTAGAAAGCCATTCACAATACACCAGATCGACATCCTTGTTTATTTAGATGAATGAAAATGGATCCACCAGCTTAACAGAAAATAATGAATCATTAAAAAAAGTGCGAATAATCTTTCACGTTTGGGTTGAAACCATCATTCGCTCAATACTAAAGAAGCACTTTAAGGAATAGTAAAGATATTTATGATTAAACCTACCTCAACCAGTTAAGTTAGTGTTGCTTTTTTTTGTACTGTATTGCTATTTATATTTGATGCTCTGCAACAAGTTTGGGTTGTCTAGGCAATGTTTGTGATGCCATCATGAAGACAACTTACTGCAATCTGATTGTAGCTGCTGTTCGCTGATACACATGGTTGGCAGCGATGCTCAGTACACTATTGTACTGTGTGTTGACAATGAGCGGCTGAGATTTGATGGGAATCACGTGGGAAACAGATGATGTGAAATGTGTCTCTTGTACATTGCATTTTGCGGTCAGCGGGAACTGCGACCAATCGGAGAGCGGCCTGAGCTCTGACCAATCAGGGAGTTGAGTGAGATCGGACCAATCAGAGAGCGGCCTGAGCTCTGACCAATCAGAGAGCTGACTGAGCTCTGACCAATCAGAGAGCGATCTGAGCTCTGATCAATCAGGGACGAGCTGTAAGAGTCGGTTTGGCGCCAGATTCGAGCTGGGAGAAGAATCTTCTTGTTGAGACCGAGTCCGGGAGAGAGTGACGGGGGTAGAGCGGGGCGAGATCGGGGCCCGAGTGGGAGAGAAAGCGGGGAGGGGAGTGTTGAAGTGGGGAGAGCGGAGGGTAAGCGGGAGAGAGTGAGAGCGGGAGCTGAGGGGGGGGGGGAGTGAGTGAGGTGGGAGAGAGCGGGGGGTGGGGGGGGGGTTATTGGGGGAGAGTGAGAGCGGGAGCTGAGGGGGGGGGGGGGAGAGTGAGAGCGGGAGCTGAGGGGGGGGGGGGAGTGAGTGAGGTGGGAGAGAGCGGGGGGGGGGGTTATTGGGGGAGAGTGAGAGCGGGAGCTGAGGGGGGGGGGGGGGAGTGAGTGAGGTGGGAGAGATCGGGGGGGGGGGGGGGGGGGTTATTGGGGGAGAGTGAGAGCGGGAGCTGAGGGGGGAGGAGAGCGCGGGGGCCCGAGTCACTTTCCGACACGCCCAGGATGTTCGTGTCGGATTTCCGCAAGGAGTTCTACGATGTGATCGTGAGCCAGGTGAGGGGCCGGGGGGCGGCCCTGGGGGTGGGTGGGGCGGCGGCACTGAGCGGGGGGGAGGGGCACTGGGTGGGGCGGCGGCACTGAGCGGGGGGGAGGGGCACTGGGTGGGGCGGCGGCACTGAGCGGGGGGGAGGGGCACTGGGTGGGGCGGCGGCACTGAGCGGGGGGGAGGGGCCCTGGGTGGGGCGGCGGCACTGAGCGGGGGGGAGGGGCACTGGGTGGGGCGGCGGCACTGAGCGGGGGGGAGGGGCACTGAGCGGGGGAGGCACGGGCGGGGGGCCCTGGGAGGGGGAGGGGCGGACCTGGGGTGGGTGGGGGTTTGCACTGCTGGGCGCCCCGCGGCACTGAGCGGGGGAGGGAGGGGGCGGCACGGGCGGGGGGCGGGGGGTGGGGGGCCCTGAGGGTGGGGGGGGGGCCCTGGGGGACGCGGTGCTGGGCGGGGGGCGTGCACACACAGCAGCAAACCTATAATAATGATGGCGAGGTGGCTTGTGGCGGGAGTGTCACCAGGCTGTCACATCAAATTGGTGAAGAGTGACTGACATTTAAATCATCAGCAGAATGCAGAAAGGCCCAGTATTCTGCTTTTTTTTACACAAAAAAGAAGAGTCAAAATAATAATAATCCTTGCATTTAATATAGCGCCTTATCATGTCTTGAAGGATATACTGTAAATTGAATTGCATTCTTAGGTGCTCGCACATTCGGGGGGTGGGGGGTGCACACATTCGGGGATGCGCACGCACTCCGGTGTGCATGCACATTCGGATGTGCATTCGGGGAGTGGGATTGACTTAGAATAGCTCTTTCAAAGAGCCAACAGACTAGATGGGCTGAATGGCCTCCTTTTGTGCTGTAAAATTTGATGATTCTATTATTTGATATAGGGCTTTTCGGGTCTTTTAGATGTCTCAAAGTGCTTCACTGAATAACTGTAAAGTGAATTGACTGTATATTTTGTGGATGCGACAGCCAATTGCACACAGCAGCGTCCCACAAACTCATGGATTAAAATGACCAATTTCTTATTGTCTTTTTGAGGGATTATTTATTATCAGGCTTGTTGAGTAAGAAAACTTGCCCAAGGTTTCGCTCTGCCTGAAATTGAGCTCAGGTCTCTCACAGCAAGAAAATAAAACCCACCACCACAATATGAAGAATCCTTGCATTGGATTTAGCTTAATATATCTTTCCCCTCACTCTCCCACCCCCAGCTCGGGTGCAAGCTCTGCATTCCCCTACCTCCATAACATCAGGCAGGACTACGGCCACCATGTCTCCCAATCTACCTGCTCCGCCATCAATGATCGGCCCTTCAACCTTTCTGCCCTCGCCCTTCTGGACTCCATCCTAGACGTCCTCCACTTTGCCCAATTCCTTCAAGGCCTTTCTCAAGAGCTTCCTCTTCGACTGCACCTTCGTTCATCTTTTCCAGTGCATGCGACGTCCTCCTGACGTGAAAGGAGCTATACAAGTGCAATTCTGTGGTTGTCACCTTGCCAACCTCTAACTTCACACCTCCTGAAAGTAATCCCTCAAAAAAGAAACAATTATAAATTGGTCATTTCAATCCACGACTGTGCGCAATTGGCTGCAGCGCTTTGCCCACACATACATGTATATATATATACTATATACAATCAATTCACTTTACACTATATTCTGTAAAGTTCTTTGATATTCTAGAAGATGTGAAAAGCACTATCTCAAATGCAAGGATTATTATTATGTGTTGAGGTTGAGTTTCTTCTGATTTTATGGCCAACAATCCCATATCATAAATTTGGTCATTAATTTCATGGCTGTTTGTGGAACATTGCTGTTTGCAAATTGGCTGTCATATTTGCCGACAAAACACAACTACTGCGCTTTACAGTTAATGCTTTAAGACATCCCTCATGACTTAAGATGACCTCAAATGCAACGGTTATTATTTTGTACCTTGTTGGGATCATGTGGTTGCATCATTTTTGTGATTTTAAAAAGATAATGAGCATCTCAGGGGAAGGTAACCTGTTCTAACAAAAAATATCTTTCTGTAATCTTTATTGCTTGAAGGTGCAAGAGGTAAGGATTTTAGGTTTCTGGTACTGAATCTTAAACATGTGATGCTACATCTCAATATTCACAAAGGTCTAGTCTGCAGAATAGCTAACCTCAATTTTTTTTATTTAGAGAGTATTGTTGCTTGTTGCCGCTGATGTTGATGCACTATGCGCCTGCAAAATCCTTCAGGTATGTTTGCTGATTATATATGGATTTATTGAGATTTTCAGCGATTGGACTTGATTTCATCTGAAATTGCTATCTGGCCTCTGACTTCTTTCTTTCCATTACCATCTTGATAAGAACATAAGAATAAGGAGCAGGAGTATGCCCCCTCAAGCCTTCCCCGCCATTCAATATCATGGCTGATCTTCTCATCTAACTCCATCTGCCCTTCCAGGGTGGGGAAAGAGAGCGCTCTCTGCTTCAAGATGTTAGGCAACAAAATGTGATAATTGACTTATCTTCTGTGGTCTGAGTAGTCCAGTTCTTGAGTCAGGCAGGTCCACAGTATTCCCGGCTCATCAGCAGGACTTGGGGGGACAGACCAGTTATTGGGGAAGAGATTCTTTCCGTTCAGGTCTGGTTAACCCCACAAGCCAAAGCTCCAATGGGTGGGTTGGTGGGATGAGGCATAGATCAAACCTGGACACGCAGCGGGAAACTTGCCAGATTGTCCTCAATGTCATTCTATGTGATTGTTATAATAAGAATAATAAGTCATCCTTGCATTTTGGTTGTGCTTCATCACATTATTGAGTCAGCTCAAAGTTCTTCACAGAGTATACTATGAAGGGAATTGACTGCATATTTTGTGGGCGAAAAGTATAGCTGGTTTAATTTTAGCATTAGCCTAATGGAGTCCAGAAGCCTTGGCTCTTGCCAACTGCACCGGATACTTACTATTAGATAAGCAGGGTGTGTCCGTCCAGGAACAATGGAAGTTGCCATAATAATAATAAGCCTTGCATTTGATATAGCAATTTTCATGTCTTCTAGACGTGTGGAATAAGGAAACTTGCCCAAGGTTTCACTGTGACCTGCCTGGATTCGAACACAGGTCTCACACTTGTAAGGCTAATCTAACCACTGAGCTATAGGACTTCATATATAAGCATCTTACATATGTATGGTTGCTTTGGGTACTCAGAGACCTGATGATGGCTTTCTGCATTTGTAATTTTTTCAGTCGCCTTAAAAAATTTGCTGTGATCCTCGCTGTTTTGTCAGAACCATTTTATTTGTCGCTTTGAGAGGTTGAGATAATGAATCTGATTATTTTTAATCTGCGAACAGGCTCTGTTCCAGTGTGACCATGTCCAATACACGCTCGTTCCTGTAGCGGGGTGGCAGGATCTGGAGACAGCATTCTTAGAGCATAAAGAGCAGGTACTAAGAAAGTTTGACAATACTGTATTTATTAAAATGCAGCTGCTTTGGACCAACTGATTCAGGAAATGGCAACGCTATATAATTTACTGTTTCGAGAGAACACTCCTATTTATGTGGTTGCATGTTTTACATTGCTTTATATATTTTCCAAAATACTGGAAAATATATAAAGCAACAACAACAAATTACATTTATAGAGTGCCTTTCACGTCGGGAGGACGTCCCAAGGCGCTGAACAGGAGGCGTGTGACCTGAGCTGGGAGGGGAGTGTTTGGGAAGGGGTGAAACACGAAGGGGAGGTCGAAAAATTCGGGGTGGAACAAAAGGCACGGTCGAAGAGGAAAGTCTTCAAACCGGCCTTGAAAGAGGAAAGGGAAGAAACGAGACGGAGGGATTGGGGGATGGTATTCCATAGGGTGGGTGCGGAGAAACTGAAGGCCCGGCCTCCGATGGTGGGGCGGTTCGGGCGGGGGGCTTGGAGCAGGCCAAGTCCCGTTGAACGGAGGGTCCGGGTGGGCGTGTAGGGGGAAAGTAGATTGGTTAAATAGGGCGGGGCAAGGCCGTGTAAGGCCTTGAAGGTGAGGACGAGGATCTTGAACTCGATCCTCTGGAGAATGGGGAGCCAGTGGAGACGGGCGAGGGTGGGGGTTATATGGTCGCAGAGGCGGGTGCGGGATAATACACGGGCTTCAGAGTTTTGGATGAGTAACGTATAAAAATTGTTGCATACTTTATAAAATAACTTCCAGTATTTACTTTTCTTTTTGCAGTTCAAGTACTTTGTATTACTTAATTGTGGTGCGAATGTGGATCTCCTAGAAATGCTTCAGCCAGACGAGGAGGCTGTCTTCTACATTTGTGATACGCACAGACCCATTGATATCATTAATCTGTATAATGACACACAGGTATGTTGTCCATATGTATAATCAAATTTCAGTTTATTCTTGTTTAACCCAATGTGAAGAGCACCTCAGATGCTTCCAAATTGTGGTAGCTTTTTCAACTGTGGGCTGTGTGTGACACCGAACGCAGTTATTGTGTGTCAACTTGGACCCTTGGGTCTGAGTTAAAAATTTCTGGGCTCAAGACCAATATTGGGACTTTGTCACTGTAACCTTTTGACCATGTTGAGACTTTAAACTGAGGACTTGTCCGCCTATTTAGGTGGGCAATAATCGAAAAGACAAGGGAGTTTCCCCCAGATTTGGGGGAGGACAAATTAGGGTTGTCTTACAAAATATACAGTCACACTACTTTACATTATATTCTGTGAAGTGCTTGAGACATACTCGCAATGTGATGGTCAGGATTAGTGCGCCGCATGAAATGTAAAAATTCTAATTATAATTTTTGCACTTGATATAGCGCTTTTTACGTCTTCTAGACGTCTCAAAGTGCTTCACAGAATATACAGTACTGTAATGCGAATTGTCTATATTTGTGGGCGAAACGCAGCAGCCAATTGTGCACAGCAGAGTCCCACAAACAGTCTTAGATTTAAATGACCAATTTTTATTGTTGTTTGTTTTTGAGGATTATTATCAGGCGTATGGAGTAAGGAATCAAATTCCCTACCAGAAATCAAACCCAGGTGCTTGCAAGGAGAGTGCTCTAACCACTGAGCTACAAGACTCCACCAATTGTTTATTCCTTGTTGCTATGAGAAGGATGGGTCTTCTGTTTGAATTGCTGTAGTGGTAATTGGGTAATGAGTTCCACAATTTTGGCACATCCTTTACCTAATTGTTACTGGCTTAACACTGTCCAAACATGGTGAAGCGGGATAAGAAACAGAAATATGGTATGTGGGAATATAGATAATAGTTTATAGAATCATAGAATTTTACGGCACAAAAGGAGGCCATTCGGCCCATCTAGTCTGTGCCGGCTCTTTGAAAAGAGCGATTCAATACCACTGCCCTGCCCGCTCCCCATAGCCTAATAGACCCGTTCTCCCTAAATAAAGATCTAATTCCCTTTTAAAAGTTGTTATCGAATTAGCCTCCACCACCTTTTCAGGCAATGCATTCCAGATTCGAACAACTCGCTGAGTGAAAAAATTTCTCCTCAGCTCCCCTCTACTGCGCCTTGAAACTATTTTAAATCTGTGACCACGAGTCACAGATTCATCCACGAGTGGAAATAGTATGGAGGACTAAAATATTTGGTGCAACTTTTATTACATCAATGTCCTTCAGGTTAAGTTGCTGATCAAACAGGATGATGATCTGTCTGTTCCTGCCTATGATGACCTATTCAGAGATGACGAAGACCAGAATTCAGAAGATTCTGGCAACGAAAGTGAAGGATCGGAACCTTCTGGAAAGCGTAGAAGGTTTGATGAAGTAAGTAATAATTGCCAGCAGGCATTTGTTAACTGTGTGCCCACACAATGCAAAATATTTTACTCGATACACAGAAATAAATTTATTGTAGATTCCTCAGGGGAGGAGGCGTAGAGAGAAGAAATGTGATGTCTCCTTGGTGCTGAGCTGATTGCCAAAGTGAAGCTCTTGGCAAGAATGTTGGAATCGAGTCAACCTAGTCAACCTTCTGGGGTGGTTTTGGTAGATAAGTCGTGTGATCAACTACTCCAGTGCTGAGGACAGACCAGCCATCCTGATATATTTCAGAAGATATTGTTTTTCAGGCTGCAATGGAGAGGAGAATAGATAGAAGACGTCAACGGAGGGACTGGGAGGAGCACAGGTACTGGGAACTGATTCTCTGGATATGATATAGTCTCCATTGTATAACCACCCTCTTGCTTGTTTGTGAAGTTTTTCTGTCACGTTTTTTCCTCTACCTCTTTAGGTTTATCTTTCTTAAGCACCTATCTCTTTTATTTCACCTGTTGCCTACCCACCCCATCTCCCAACTTTCTCAGGCTCCCACTTTGCCTCTGTAAAGCACTTTGAGGCATTATCCTGTGTAAAGAATATGATTCTGTTCTTTGCAGACGAGAGATCTTGTTTGACTACGAACAATACGAATACCATGGAACCTCAGTACGTATCTACAGCCATTTAAATATATTTTTATGTTACAAAATATAGGAAGAGCACATCGGGGGAGATAGGGAAGAGAATCTTAACTTTTTTTTAATAAGCATGCAGTATCTTCTGATGAAAATAAGTTACCATATTTTCTGAGTTTGGGTGACCTCTAGAGTATCAAGCTCAACTGACTATTATGTGGTCCTCGACTGTGAGTTTTGGCAGATTTCTGGCTTTACAGATGAGACTGACTCCACTCTTATCTTTCCAACAGCGGAGCTTCAGGAAAAGCTTTTTAAAAAAAATAGTTTTATAGAGATCAAACAAGACTACAACTAGAAACACACATTAGAGAGAACTTAAAGTTTGAAATCACTGACTGCTGAACACGCGCAGAGTCAACTAATTGTCCTCGACAGATTGTAAAGTGCTGAAAAGGGTGTTGAAGAGATGTTCAAGAGACAAAATTAATCCAAGGTGGGATAAACATTGGTGTGACAGTAGTAGGAAAGTGAAATCTCTTAAGTGCATAAGAGTGTGAAAACGCTTCATCATGTTTAGCAGGAGGTAGTGTAGGATGGAAAAATCAGAGGGTGAAGAGGTGAACCGTATACATGCTGTGAATCCAGTTTGGCAATGTGGCTTACTGTTGTTTTCTCACTTTCAAGGCCATTCACGGCCTTGCCCCTGCCTATCTCTCTGACCTGCTGTCTCCCTATCAGGCTGCCTGCTCCCTCCGTTCAGCAACCTCAGGCCTGCTCCGTGTCCACCGCCCTAACCACCCAACCATCGGTGGCCGGGCTTTCAGCCTCTCTGCTCCCACACTGTGGAACTCCATCCCGCAGCCCCTCCACCTTGCTTCCTCCCTTCCCTCCTTTAAGACCAGTCTCAAGACCTTCCTCTTCGACCCCGCTTTCAGCTGTCCCATTAACTCTTCCCCCTCTCACACTCTCCTTCCCCTTCCCCCTATCCCAACCCTCTCTCCCCCGCTCGGGTCTCGACCTGACTGTTCAGCACTTTGGGACGTCCTCCCAACGTGAAAGGCGCTGTATAAGTGCAATTATGTTGTTGTTTTGATACTTAGTAATAATGACCCTTGCATTTGCTATAGCGATTTTCACTTCTAGACGCCTTCACAGAATATACCGTGAAACAAATTGACTAGATTTGTGGGCGAAACGCGGCAGCCAATTGCACACAGCAGTAGTGTGTAACTAATGATTTGTGAGTTGCAGAGGTTGTCTTGTAAGATAACTACTGGGGATCTAGTTTGTTTATTGTGTTCTATTTTGTGGTTTGACACTGATTCAAATTGTCTTAAGCTTGGGTAATATTTTATTACTGGAGAGTTAACCAGTGTCCATTAGTAATCAGTATTTCCTTGTTTCCCTGCTGACAGTCGGCCCTGGTGCTATTCGAGCTGGCCTGGATCATGTCTAAGGACACCAATGACATGTTGTGGTGAGTGATACTGTTTTGGTGGGTCACTGAGGTGTTTATCCAGAATCCGATTTCACTGCCTCCACTTGCTGCCTAAACGACTCAATAATTTATGCCTACATTCTGCAGTGAGTTTGCTCTTGCTCAGATTACATACATCAAGCCAGGTTAATAGTGCAGAGTAAACTGCATAGATGGGTTTCAGCTTGGCTCAGTGGTAGCACTCTCGCCTCTGTCAGACGTTTGTAGGTTAAAGCTCCACGTTGTAACTTTGAATCGCATTGTTTAGGGTGACATTCCAATACAGTCCTGGAGGTTTTGTTGTCAGAGGTGCTGTCCTTTGGATAAGATGTTAAAACAAGGTCCTATCTGTCTGGATAGGTGGACATGAAAGGTCTCATGGCACAATTCAAAAAGAGAAGTAAATCAAGAAATTCCCCAAATAAAACTGGTCACTCACTCGCTCCATGGCTGTTTGTGGGGCACTGCTGTGCTTATCCACGTTTTGCCCACAAAATACAGTCAGTCCAGTTTACAGTTTAACCTGTGAAACACATTGAGATGTCTCAACGATGGGATGAGGTGCTAAATCAAATGCAAGGATTATTATTTCTAATAATGTCAATTCGTGGACCACCAAACTAATAGTTGAGCAAAACAGAGGAGGTAAAATGGTGTAAAATGCTCTCTCCACCTCTCAGGGGCCGATAGGAATCTGGACGTCTTGTTTGACCCCGAACTATCCTTCCTCCCCCACATCCGCTCCATGACCGGCACAGCCTTCCATCACCTCTGCAATATTGCCAGACTCCGCCACTACCTCACCTACCATGTCGCCGAAACTCATCCATGCCTGTATCATTTCCAGGCTCGACTACGGGAACTCTCTCCTCGTCGGCCTCCCCAGCGCCTCCCTTCACAGGCTGCAAATCATTCAGAATTCTGCAGCTCGTGCAATCTCCCGTATCAGGCTTCGCGACCATGTCACTTCTACCCTCACCCGTCTCCACTGGCACCCCGTCACCCAGAGGATCAAATTCAAGATCCTTGTCCTCAATTTCAAGGCCATTCACCGCCTTGCTCCCACCTATCCTCCATTTCCTCCTTCAAGACCTTCCTCTTCGACCCCGCCTTTGGCTGCCCCCTCCCCCGCTCGAGTCCCGACCAGACTGTTCAGCACTTTGGGACGTCCTCCCGATGTGAAAGGTGCTTTATAAGTGCAATTTTGTTGTTGTATTGCTGATCAGAACTCAGCTGTTAACGGAAGCTTAGAAGTAAACCACAGAGAAAGGCGCAGAGAAAGAGACCTTTTTAAAGAAAAAAAGCTTGGCTGTTGGAAATGTATGTAAAGCTTATTATGATCAATATAATGTTCAGATCAATAGACAGGAAAACCTTGAAAGCTGCAACGTACTTCGATATCCTGTTACAGTCAATGTACCACAAGTACCAAATCAATTATCAAGGCCATTACCAGCACAAAGCAAGTGGAGTGATGAAGGAACCATGCACAATTCCTTTCCAGGTGCTTTATATGTTTCTGCGGCCAATTAACAAGCCGACTACTGCTGTCGTTGTTACTGTTAAATCTAATGTCCCTTTTGTAGGTGGACGATTGTTGGTTTGACGGATCAATGGATTCATGACAAAATCACACAGTATGTATTCTATTTCATTGGAGGGGAGGGTTACGAATCAAGATGAAGAAAGCGAGGGCTAGGGAATGGAACATGTTTTACCCAATGTCAGCATCAAACAGTTGCCTTTCTGCATTGTGTAACCATGTAGTTATTCATGTTAGCTTATCTCATAATGCAGGAGGGGAGGGTTGAATCATGGACTGAATCTATTATCCTTAAAAACCACTTGGTGCCTGGAATTCACCTCTTTGTGCTGCATGATATAGATAAGAGCAACTTGTTTTGAGTGCAAAAGGTTTGATGGTAGGATTTTAATACAAAAAGTGTGTTGAATGAACTTTGCTCATTCCTCTCCTACCACTCCCTTCACGAGCCCCTCCGATCGAGTTTGGTCAAGGTGACAAAGAAGATTTTGTCCATCTGTGGCTCTCTGCCTCCTTGTCCTCATTGATACCATGCACAATCCATCCTCCTCCAATGCAACTCCTTTCAATTCAACCTTCAAGATTCTGTTCTTCACTAGTTCAGGTCTTATCTCTCACACTCTCCAATTTGGAGGTTTCTCTTCCAGCCCCTTCACAGTTTTTTGTGGTGTTCCTCACCTCGGTCCCCTCCTCTTCAAACCTTTACATGCTCCTCCTTGGTAACATCATCCACAGACTGGTCAATTTCCTTGTGTACTCAGATGACACCCAACTCTATCTCTACTTCCACCTTCGATCTAGGACAAGTGATGTCCTGACAGACTGTCATCAGTCCTGGATGAGAGCCAACGTTCTACAGCTGAATGTCAGCAAGACAGGCTCTCAGATTGATTCGTGCCAGGGCCTCCACCCCTCAGACGCTGGCAGCATCAGCATCCATGGATGTACACTCCACCTCACCAAGCCAGTCAGGAACCTGTGTGTCTTGTTCGACCCTCAATTATGCTTTCTCCCCCACATCCATGCCATGACCTGCTCTGCCTTCAGCCACCCTCCTGCTCCCTCTGTTCTCCCTGATCCCAACCCTGCCCCCTACATTCGAGTCCTTATCCCTGACTGTTCAGTGCCTTGGGACATCCTCCCAATGTGAAAGATTCTTTACAAATGAAATTTTTTGTTGTTGAATACAAATTAGACCTTTATCATGATTATGTATTTGCTGTAACTCAGAAGTGTTTTTCTTCTGACTTGAGTTGGGATTGTTTGAGAGTCCTGCCTGCTCATTTTCGGAGATCAGAGCAGTAAATTCAATAGCTACCATTTCCTTACCTCTCTGGGCTGGTGGCTGTTGCCTCCAGAGACAGCATGCAAACCACCATCGATAAGGTTACCATGATAAGCCCCAAGGCTAGGGTGCCTTTGGAAATAGTGCAGCATGACTATATGACCTAAATGGCCCTGGAGGTGTGATATTATCACATTAATGTACACATTTAGGAATCTGGATAATTTTAATGTTAGTTGAATAAATTTTAGTTTTTATTTTAGCTCAGCCAATTATCTAAATACTATAATATCTAAGAATATATCAACGCTAGCATTTGATCTCCATATCTAATCCGATGATATTTCTGTGTTTGAATAAGAAATAGAATTTACCTAATCTCACCACGTTTTCTGATTCTGCAGCATGAAGTATGTAACGGATGTTGGCACAGTGCAGCGCCATGTGTCGAGACACAATCATCGCAATGAGGATGAGGAGAACTCGCTTTCCATCGACTGCATGAGAATCTCATTTAATTATGAGTATCCTTTCATTCTGCAAATGGAAAGAAGTGACTAGATGAAGAATGTTATTGTGTTGAGTTACAAGTGTAATTTTGTATCTCGTCAAAAACATTGAGCTTTAAAGCACAGTGCCCCTCCCCCCACTTCTTGTGGATTCACTTTTCTTGAACTGCCTATTATTTTCACTTAGTCTCTGCTGAGTATTTGACTCGTACTTTTACATCTGCTTGTTGTATTTGAGACCTATTTCTCATTTTGAATTTCTAAGTTCTGAGATCTCTCAACAACACAAGCATTATTATTATTTTCTCATTAATTGCCTCATCAGAAATGTGAAGCAATTACGAAGGTACATCAGCAAGCATCTGGTCCTCTTCACCATAAGAACACTGGTGTTTAGGAAGAATACCTTCCTATATTCTGACTGCAGAAGTAGGGAGAGGCCTGGGACAGGTTGCCTGCATGGCCACTTGGAGTTGGATACTGCTGAGCACAAGGGTAGACTATAGGTTGGAAGAATTTAACAAAAGCTGGGATGGGGTGTGGGGGGTAGAAACAAATTCTCTACCTGAGCCATTGCAAGGATGTCTGGACTGCTTGAGTAGTTAGTGCTCAGAAAAGTAAATAGTTGCAGGGAGTGAGAAGTGACCTAGACTGTGACCTGATTGTGTGCAGTAGGAGATCTTATGTTCTCTGGGGTTGAAAAGGAGATTTACTTTTATTAAGACTCTAGAGTTTTGCTCAGATGCAAGGTTGGATGCTGGCCTCTCTCCCCTGACAAGAGTTTACCCGTTCTGATGAAAGATTGCGGACCTGAACATTGATTCACTTTGCTTTCTCCATAGATGCTGCCTGACCAGCTGAGCGATTTCTGTTTTTGTTTCAGTTTTCCAGCATCTGCAGTATTTTGTGTTTTAGTAGTTTATCATGTTGCTTAAAACAGGAGAGTTGATTGCTGACTATTTGACAGACGCTATTTAATCTCTCCTTAATGAATCCCGCTCCAGTTTACGTTTGGCCATGTACCAGCACTGGTCCCTTTATGAGAGTATCTGCAACTCCAGCTACACCTACGCCAACCTCAAGCTGTGGTCTATACAAGGTCTGAAGAGACTGCAGGAGTTCCTTGCTGATATGGGGTATGCAGTTAAACCCTTTGAAATCTTTCTGGCAACTACTGGTCCCAAACATTGTGGTTTGAGAGTGACCTACTGTTGTTTGAAATAAACCGTTATCAATATAATTATCTTAATTGTTCAGCTGATCAATTTCAGTTTAGGATAGATGCTGCTGATGTATCATGTTAGCACAGCCAAATTCATTTGTGTATAGCAACAAAGACAGCATTTGTACGGCTGTGACTAAACCTGGATCTCCAGTACTCATTATTCAAGATAGATATTTGTTAGATCAGTATATTGAAGGCTATGGGGCAAGGGCAGGTAACTAGATTTGAGTTGCAGATCAGTCATTATCTTATAGATTAGAGAACCAGGCTCAAGGGGCTGAGTAGCCTACTCATGTTTCAATATTTTCTCTTTAATTAAACATGGTCTTTTTGATCATGCTATTGTGCTGCGTGTGACTGATGTCAACAACAACTTCGATTTATATAGCGCCCTCCATGCCGGACGGCGTCTCAGAGCGCTTAAATGTCGGGGAAGTAAGTGAGTTTTTTTTTTGGTTTAGTAGTCTTTTTAAAGCTGTTGTCTCTCTGTTGCAGGCTCCCTCTGAAACAAGTCAGGCAGAAGTTTAACTGCATGGACATCTCGTTGAAGGAGAATTTGCGGGAGATGATTGAGGAATCAGCCAATAAATTTGGGTAAAAAAAAAACGCATTTGAAAAGAAATCCAGTTTCTTCTCTCATTCTTCTGAAGCAACTAAAAACAGATTTTCTCTGTCTCAGAAACCTTCAGAGGTTTGGTTTTCTGACCTCAAAGCAAGAACATACTATCAGAACAGCAAGTTACAGAACGCAAGATCCAAATGTTCTGTCCTTCACAGCAGCTGCATACAAAGTGGTGGTAGAATGATTACAGTCTGATCCTACTTGTAATGAATAATATAATCCTTATATTTGATGTAGAGCCTAATTGCTTCTTTGAAGTGCTTGAAAGAATATAGCGCTTGAAAGAAGCGCTTGAAAGAAAATATTATAAATCTGGTGACTGTATAATTTGTAGGCAAAGTGTTTTGGGGCCTTAAAATTAGGTCCTGCGTCACCTCGTCCATAACAATAATCCTTATATCTGTCATAGTAGTTTTCACGTCTTCGAGTGAATTGATTGTATATTTGGGTGATGGCTTCTGGTGTCGGCTGGCCATCTTCCTGTGAATTCCTAGAGCAAGAAAGGGAGAGAGGCAAATCTAAACAGTGGGTATTGAGATAAAAGATTCAACACCCGTAGTAATTAAATATCCTTTAGTTACCGTGAGCTCAATTAGAAACATTTATGAAAATCATAGTAATCGTGATTATGTTTGACAGAATGAAGGATATCCGAGTTCAGACGTTCAGCGTCCAATTTGGTTTCAAGAACCAGTTCCTCGCCAGTGATGTAGTTTACTCGGCTGCTGCACTACTGGAGAACATTGAGAAAGACGACGGAAATGATAATTTCATCAGAGCTTTAGACTGCCTTTCCAGGTACTGCTTTTTCCTGCTTGGAGGGAGAGGGGTTCATGTTGAGACATTTTTGCTGACGTAAAACAAAATCCATAAAAATGTCCTTTGGACGTTTACTACTTTGTTCCCAACAGCGACCACATGTATTCAGACTGCTGAGGGTTTCCAAGTGGGCACTGTCCCTGTGAGAAATTTCTATCAACTATTCTGTGTGTTTTTTTTAATAGATAGTATGTGTGTGTTCACTGTTTTATTTGTCTCTGGGGTGGTCTAAATCACCTGGCTACCTAGCTGTTCCTTGCATTGCCACCAGAGGCCATCAGTGCACCTGTGGAGTTTCGTATCAACCCTGTAGTGGTGTGCAGTGCGGTTTGCTACACCCTGAAGTAGGCGTGTGGATGAAGTCACCAGTTTAGGACGCAGTAACACTGAAGAGCTCAGCATGTCCACAACAGTAAAGCTGAATGCCGTACATTATTCTGCACTTTTGTAACATGTGGTGAAATAAAGCCATGGCCAATTAAGTTCAGCTTGTGTAATTTGCCGAGCATTCCTCAATGAGATCGCAAGCTGAACATTGCCCTTTATTTAAAAAAATGAAACTGCTTACAAAGTTCATCTGTCCCGCTAAAAAAAATAATGAATTGGTCACTCAATTATTAGATGTTTGTGGGGCACTTCTGTGTGCAATTGGTTGCCGCGGTTCACCCATAAGATATACACCAGATGCATAAGGTGCTATATCAAATGCAAGGAATATTATTATTATTAAAGCACCACTTGGGTGTAACAGGGGTTGAAACTGTTACGAAACTTCAAAGCTTGTAAGGTATGATGACATTTTAGTCCTTTGATGTAACTCCAGCCTCTGCAATCTCCACAAAACATTGCAGGAAGGACACACCTGCACAATTGTTTATTTTTTCAAAAAAAAAATCTGAGTTCATATAATTTGAAGCTATTTGTAGCTTTTTGAAACCCTGTGAAATTGCATATTGTTGAGAATGATGCCTGTAGGTATTCCCTGAGGTACAAGCTTGCTGTACTCTGTCTGACCTGGCATTCTGTCTCATGGTGTGAACTTCATTCCATTCAGAGATCTGTTTGAAATCAGTAAATGGATTTCATTTGAGGTGGTATTTGAACGCTTTGAGACAGACCCGTTCATAGGGCACTATAAATACTACTAATAATCCCTGTATTTCATATAGTGCCTTATCACGTCTTTGAGACGTCTCAAAGTGCTTCACAGATCGTACTGTGAAGTGTAATCACTGTTTTGAGACCGAAACATGGCGAGCAATTATGCCCAGAGAATTGTGGATTGGGTGACTACATTATTATTGTTGTAACACTCAGATTATTTCTAGCGATGATCTAATGCTCGACTTCACCAAATACAGTATTCCTGTGTTCCGATAATCGCAACTATGTCAGCTAACATGTGTCCTTGGGACATTGCATCAACTATATTTTGTGGGCTACAGTATAAAAATGAAGGTTATTGTTGTATTGATGACAGTTATTTATTTATTATTAGTGCACAGTAGCTGAGCTTTTTTAATGGCCTTTTAGAAACTAAGGTGTAAAACCAGTTTGGAGATGAGCCCTGTGGAGGATCCTGGGATAGAGTCACAGAGAATCGAATCTGTTAGGCACCACTTTGTAAATCTTGGTGTTTTGGTTACCAAAGCGTCTGAAACCAGTTTGTGTATGAGAGAAAGACCTATCATTTTGTCTCCTTTCTTTCTCTAGGAGTAACCTGGATAAACTTCACCAGGGTGTGGAACTGGCCAAGAAGCAGCTCCGAGCCATTCACCAGACAGTCGCCAGCTGCATCTGCACCAATCTGATCATTTCACAGGGACCTTTCCTGTACTGCTACCTGCAGGAGGTTAGGAACATTCTGGGGACAGCCTTGGGAAGCTTATTGGGAATTGGGACTGTATTGTAAGGCAAAGACCCTCGTAAAGTAAATAAGTAGAGATGCAGCATAGATTTTTATTCTATGATGGTATGTTTTTGAATAGCATGATGCCATTTTTATATTGGTAAACTGCAATACATTACAAAATTACACAGGCTTGATGCCTTTCAAGTCAGGTGGACCTCCTATGGTGCTGGTTATTCAGGGATTTGGAGGGAGGCTAGGAGGGTGGCTGAAGGCACGGTTGAAGAGTAGGGTCTTCAGGCGTGCCTTGAAAGAGGCAAGGGAGGGAGGGAGGCAAACGGAATGAGGGATGGAGTTGTAAAACTAGCAAATTAAGTGAATGTTTCAGACTGTACAAAAACAAAGGATTTCCATTTTCCACTCATAAAGAAAAATCTGCAGAATACAAATTGTGATTTAAAACACAAAAGTAAAAAGCATAAATCAATCAGTACAGTGCTGCCTAAGTGTAGTATTACATTTATATAACGCCTGCACCCAACCAAATGTCATCATTTGTTTATTAGATCCAGTTTGTTGCTTTGTATGGGTGTTGTTGCTTCAGGAAAGAAAGTATACTCTATATCATTCTCAAATGTTAACCTTGTTTTAATCACTGATACTTCCTTATCTGACTAATGTGTTTGTTCAACTCTGTAAAATGATTGTCCTGTCAGCTTAAGTCGTTTTCTTTGTTCATTAGGGGAGTCCAGATGTGAAGATATTTTCCAAACCCATTTGTTTGAGTCTCCTTTGCAAGCACTTGCTTAAGTCCTTCATCTGCTCGGTAGGTCATTTCTCCAACAATGGGAGTTTCAAGAAGAGCAACATCTTTTTGTGAGAATGCTTGCTCTCCTGCGCAACTCTACATAAGACTTATGTTTTTGCCCACAAAATGTACAGTCAATTCACTTTACAGTATATACTGTGAAGCACTTTGAGACATCTTGAAGACGTGATAAAGCGCTATATCAAATGCAAGGATTATTATTATCTACTTATAAAGGCTGACTTCTCGTGGAGGCCTCGTTGATATAATACTATTTGAGGTCTGATCAGAAGGAACAATCAAAATGGGCCATGTTGGGTGTAAACGTCCACAGCTAATTGAATTCTAGTTCATTAAAACTGACTGCAGTGTATTTGACGTTATACATTGTTTGCAGCCAGTAGGGAAAGGGAAGGAATGGAATTTCACCACAGGAGTGATTTGGCAAGAAATGATTGTTAAAATTAAACTTAGTTGTTGCCTCCCCACACCTCGCATTCTTGATTAATTCTGTAATTCTTTGTCCAAATTGAAAGCTGGCATTTTCCATGATTGTTGCAATTTCTAAACATGGTCATACTTGTTCATACTGATTACCTTGTGCACATACCAGACAAAGCTTAAAAGAGGATTGACGGGAGTGCTTTTCACCCCCTTTTTCAAGAGATGCGTCTTTAAATTGCCTGTCAGATTGCACTGGCCAGTTGGTGGATTGCGCTGGCCAGTTGGTGGATTGCGCTAGCTGCAGCATTGGTAGCTCTCTAATGATCCAGTTATGAATATGAGCTGATGTCCGCGTAAAACATCAAAATGGATGTCTCAATGGGGAGGAAAAAAACCTACTGGAGCTGCAGATAAGAATATAATATATATTATATATATATTATGATACAATATAATATATAATATATTTATATTAAAGTAAATAGGTAACTATATCACATTTGGCGTACGCTGCTCTAGTCACTATTCTACAGGAAAGATAGTGTAGCAATGGAGACAGTGCAGTGTATATTTCAGATGAGGTTTCCAGAAATGCGAGGATACAGCTGTCAAGAAAGACTGGACAGGTTAGAGCTTTTACTTCCCCCCCTCCATACCACCCCCAGAAATAAGAACTTGGAGAGTGTGACCAAATAGAATTGTTTTCAGTTATGAAAGTGTTTGAAAAGTGAACATAAATATAATAATGATAAATAAATATAATAAATAAATCACAGAAGGAAGCGAGGAGCAAGACATTCGCTTTAAAAATCTTAAACTCGACCCTCTGGGGATGGGGAGCCAGTGAAGCTGAACTTGGATGGGGGATTGATCAGCTCTATGAGCTCGGTGTGTATCTAAATAACGGTGACATGTTTAAATCAACATGTGTGATGTTTCAGTTCCTATCTATATCACGGTGCAGATTTTGATGAGTTTTGTTTACACGTGCGCTTCGTTGCAGACCAGAAACAAGCGGTGTAAGCTGCTTCCACTGGTCATGGCAGCTCCGATGGACCTGGACAAAGGGACTGTGATTGTGATTGGAATTCCGCCAGAGAGCGACAGTTCGGACAAAAAAAAGTAAGTTTGTTACCAAACTCTGTAATGTATAAAAAGCAATTACACAATGGGTCTCGGTAGTTTATTGAAAATAAATCAGTTTTTTTTATTTTGAACTTTGAGGCAATGTCAAAGCCTTGTTCTTATCACTGGACGAAATCACTGGCTGCTGTGTGACAGTTGCTATACTGGGTTGTGTGAACTTGTTTACTCAGTTCAGTGTAGATCTTCCTCCCTTCAGGGACGTCCACCCGACGTGAAAGGCACTATACAAATGTAATTTTCTTGTTGTTATGTGCAGGCTGGCTGGCAAGTCCACAGGTTGCAGAGTGATAGAAAATATGCAATTTTTTGATCAGTGATGTGCATAAGGGGATATTATAGGATGTATTACACAATTGATAAGAAAGCAACATGAGGCAAGTGCATGCAGTTGCATGATCAGACTTACAGTGCAAATGAGTCATCCGTACTAAGTCCACACATGATGCAATCAGTCTACGAGTTCTCATCCAGCACGGACCATATCTATTGGTTACATTGTCATTTTACAAGTGAATCAACAGTGACTCTCTGGTCAAATTGACCTTTTCACTTTAGATTTATGAGCAATGTGACTCAGTACCATTGTGAGTATAATATTCAAGTGGTCACTTCCTAGCTTTGAAAGGCCCAGAACAGGAAACTGGTTCAGGTTCTTTATCCCACAGTTATCAGTTACCTATTTCTTAAGGAACTTTGCAATGTGAAAGAACCTGATATGAATGTTTGAATTAATAAATCAATTTGCCCACAGGAAACCACCATTGAAATAAGCTGAGAGTGGCACTTTTGTGTCAGATACATATGATCTCATATGAACGAAGAATAAGAAGAATAAAATAAAGATTTCACTGAGTTCAGACTTCAGTTGCTGGAAGATTCTGTTACCCAGAGCTAGTTGGTTTATAGTTCAATACCCCAGTTTGATGTAGACTGTACTCTGAAGGGAAAACACTAATAAGGTGGTACAGAAAAAATAATTATCGTCAATTCTTTCCAGTTTCTTTGGCAAAGCATTTGAGAAGGCAGCAGAAAGTACCAGCTCAAGGACTCTACATGATCATTTCGATACTTCCAGTAAGTATTTTGGAGATCTGACTGCACAAATACTTCCAATATTAAGCATATTAGTATCTCGTCCTTAGGATTATAGTTGACATTACTTTTACATAGTGAGGAGTAACAACACGTGAATAATTAGTGCAACCTGTATGTACTATAAAGTAGCTAATCAAAATACAGAATAATTTTTTTTCAGGATTAACAATAATCCTTGCATTTGATATAGCGTTTCAAAGTGCTTCCCAGAATATATAGATGTTCTCCCTTCTCGTCGATTGGTAAGAGTTTAATCGTGGCTTTCGGACATAGCTTTGATTGAAGTCGAGTTGAAACGTCAGATTTGAAAAGGGACATTGCTATGTACACATTTTGCTGTTATGTTCATTCACAAAATACACGGTTGTGGCAATTTCCTGTGAAGTGTTCTTGAAATGACTTCCTGATGAGTAAGGCACTAGATCAAATAAAGTATCATCAAAAGAAAGGATTACAGTATTAAGATTAAGTTGACTCATCCCAGCAGAAAATGGCACAGACTAGATGGGCCGAATGGCTCTTTTTGTGCCGTAAAATTCTATGATTCTATGAAAAGCCAACCTCACGTTGCACGTTTCGTACTGCAATGGCCCATCATTCACTAAATGTTTGCTAGTTCTCTTTGTACAAATGGATTATGACCCCATGCATTCTGATGATGACATCTCAATTAACTAATAATATTTTCTTTCAGTCATTGAATTAAAGGCTGAGGATCGGAGCAAGTTCCTGGATGCATTGATCTCTCTTTTGTCATAGAGGTATGTGCAACTTCAGCTGTTGAAATTTGATCAGTGGTTCTGATCTAATAGAGGGTTGGGGAAAGGACACAGTATTTGAGTGGTGCATACAGCGGTGTATTCTGTCGCCTCGCTAGCGAATCATTTTGAATTTAAATCTCACCAATCAGAAGTCATAAACAAGTCTTCACTTCAGTTTAACTTCCTGATTCTTATAAACTGTGGCTGATTATTTCCTTTGTCTCATTCCTCAAGATCAAGCTGATAATGTTGACCGTCAGAAGATGCAAGGTTTTATTATTTGTTTCGTTTTATGCTTGTACAAAATATGAAAATATGTGTCCCCTCCCGTATTGTGTAGGGTTTTACAAACCTTTTATATTAAGTAATTGATTATTTAATTGTATAATGTTACAGATATGCCATTTGCCAGATTTTACTGCCATTTTCTAAATAAAACTGATGCCAATTTAACTGCTGATGGTTTGTTTATATTGATGAATTTACATTCCTTTCATACATCTTCAAACCTGATTTCCTTGAGAGTAATACTGGGTTTAAGTTGTTTTATTTGGTCAGCTGAGCATATGTAATCTACACATGAAAGTTTTCCTCTGTCTGGAATGGAATGGAATCCTTACCCTACTTATCTAACTTTGTAAAGTTAGATAAGTAGGTTAAATGGGGGTAGGTTGGTGAGAGCCAAGGCTTAAGAATGCCAGCATTATGATGCTGCTTGAGTTTAACTAGCTAAAACAGCAAAGCTTGCCACTGAAAGCACTATCTGGCAGGCTACTCACTGCTAGGGCAACCACGTTGGAGTTCGAGCTCTGAGATGCCACCTCATGTGAAGAGTGGTACATGATTAGAGCGGTACATGGTTGCGTGTTGTGGCTTGCAAGGTTAACAAGAGCTAACTTGTACTAGGCTATAGAAGTAGTAAATGGTGAGGAGGATAGCACCAGACTCCCAAGAGGACTTTGACAGATTGGGAAAATGAGCAGAAACGTGGCAGATGAGGCTTACTGTGGAGAAATGCAAAGTGTTTTGGTAGAATTTTGGTAGGAAGAATGAGGAAAGGCAATATAAGATAGATGGTACAATTTTAAAGGGGGTAAATGAACAGAGAGACCTAGGTGTCCATATAAACAAATCTCTCTCGGTAGATAAAGCTGCTAAAAAAAAAGCATATGGGATACTAGGATTTATAGGAACATAGGAGCAGAAGTAGGCTTTTCAGCCCCTTGAGCCTACTCCGCCATTCAATAAGATCATGGCTGATCTTCTTATCTAACTCCATCTGCCCGCTTTATTCCCATATCCCTTAATCCATCTATCCGTTAGAAATATATTCTCACTCTTGAATATGTTCAAGGACTGAGCGCATCAGCCTCCTCATGAGGGGATTTCATAGGTTGAACCGGGAAAAACTGTTGCCGCCGGCGTGTAGGTCAGTAACCCAAGGACATTGATTTGAGATAGTTGTTAAAAGAAACAGAGGGGAGGTTAGGAAAAAAAAAATTCACTCAGCGAGTTGTTCAGATCTGCATTACATGAAAGCATAGCAGAAGCTGATTCAAAACTAACTTTTAAGAGAGAAGTAGATGGGTATCTGGGGAGGACAAGATTCTAGGGCTATGGAAAGACGGCTGGCCAGTGGGATTGGGTTGGACAGCTCCTTTTGGAGCCGGCGCAGACACGATGGGCTAAATAGCCTCCTTCGGTGCTGTAGGATTTGATGAAGAACTGAGTGGGAATAATCTCCCCCAGTGATTGTCAAACCATTCCCAAGCCCAGCCGATGATCCACGCTGGCTGGTTTGTCATCAGCAATGTTTTTGTGTCACAGCACCTGTGCTACTTGGACGACACGCGGGATTGCTTTGATTCTAACATCAATTCAGCTCCAAGGACATCCTGCTTACCACCCATTTAGAGGTTTAGGTTCAGGATGCAAATTAGTGTTGTGTCGTCTCTCCTCCCCTTTGTGATGCTGGTAGCTCTGCCACTGATGAAAGTAGCTGAAGTTCATGTCTGTACTTGTCTGTGGAACCAGTCGTGTCATTTACACATCAATACTTCATGTCATTTACATTATCAATATGACTGAATGGCATCATGTGTCTGTGTGCAAAATTACACAATGTTGCTGCTAAATAGGAATAAAGATTAGGAACAAAGCTGTCTGATGTTCATTTCTGAGTCTAGATTGTCAAGGTTAGCAGTGATGTTTCCGTTGATGCATTTTTATCAACAACAACAAAATTACACTTGTATAGTGCCTTTTGCGTCAGGAGAACATCCCATTGCTATTGACTTGCTGATTGACTGGAATAAAGGTCTTCATTCTTCCAATAATAATAATACTTGCGTCTGATAATAGTGCTTCTCACGTCTTCCAGACATATCCAAACGCTTCACAGAATATACTGTAAAGTGAATTGGAGCTTGGCGTTTTAAGCACTCACCTTGTAAGCTAGAGACCTGGTTTTGATTCCCGGCAAAGCGAAATCTTGAGCAAGTTTCCTTACTCCACACACCTGATAATCCCTTAATAAAAAAACAATTTGGTCACTCAATCCACGACTGTTTATGGGACACTGTTGTGCGCAATTGACTCCCATATTCCGCCTGCAAATATATAGACAATCCACTTTACAGTATATTCTGTGAAGCGCTTTGGGATATCTAGAAGACGTGAAAAATGCTATATCAAATGCAAGGATTATTATTATTGACTGTATATTTGTGGGTTAATGCGTTAGCGAATTGCACACAGCAGTGTCCCACAAATAGTCATGGATTGAAGTGACCAATTTTTATTAATATTTTTCTTGAGGGATTATAATCAGGAAGTAAACTAGCCCAAGGTTTCGCCTTGCTGGGAATCAAACCCAGGTCTATAGCTTGTGAGGCGAACGCCTTAACCACTGAGTTACAGGACCCCCTTTTTCAAAAATCTCCTTCCTAATGTCAAAAGGTGACTTATTTAGTAGTTAATTGGGTACCAAAGTAAATAAGTAATATGAATTACTATTGCTGGTAAATCAAATGTACGCAAAATGATGGGGGGGTACTGCTATAATTGCATTTTGCCTTCCTATTAGTCATATTTTAAATCTGTGAGTAACATGACTTTTCCTGAAGTATCCATTTCTTCATCTGTTTACAAAGAAGGGAAGTAGGCTTGCTGATATTACATCCAATTCTAAAAGAGTCGGCTTTTTCTTGAGAACTTCATACATTGGAGCACGTTCGATGAGTGACTCCAACCTGCATCAAATCGAGCAGCTGTTTCCTGACTTCCTGATCTGGCAGTAGGGCAACCTGTGCAAGCGGGACAAATCAATAGAATTCTACGCTTTATAGTTTTATGTTCAAAGACAAACGAATGTCCGAAAGAGATTTTTTGATTACATTTGAACAGATTCTGTGACTGTTGACATGGAGTCCAAAACCGGTCCAAAGTTTTACCGCAGGAAAGTTAACTCCTGAAAACAACGGGATGTATGTTATGCCTCCTACTGTACAATGACCGGCGCATGAGTGGCGCTCAGACAGGAGCGGCGCTTATCGTGTCGCGACAGCCTCTGCTTTTGAAACCGGTGTCTTCCGGCATTTGTTGCTGTGGTCAGAATGCCTGGCAATTATTTTCCCTTTCTTTCCACCATCGTTATGTAGGCAGTGCGAGTTTCAGTGCAGGTGTATCCAGTGTGATGGCATCATACACTCTATGAATGCAAACCAACAATAGCCACTACTGGCCAGTTAGCTCTTAGGAATAGTGGCAGAATCTGCTTCCATCTGACGATAGAACTTTAGCCGTCTCTGCCATTTCACGTCAACCTACAACAGCATAGTAACATCACCCCTGGAAGCATAGGAACAGGAGTAGGCCAATCAACTACTCAAGCTTGTTCCGCCATTCTATTAGATCATTGCTGATCTGTACCTCAACTCGATCATCCTTCCAGAGGGCAAAAATAGCATTTGCTACAAATCACTTGGGCTTAACAAAAATCTATCCACCTCGGTCTTCAAAAAAATTTGCAGGGAGAGTTCCAGATTTACACTTTTGAGTTAAAAAAAACAACCGCCTCCTGATTTCACTCCTAAATGACCATGCACTAATTTTAAGATTATGCCCATTTTGTTCTGGATTCCCCCACCGGAGGAAATAGTTTCTCTGTGGCTACCCCAAATTTGCACAAGGTTTTGACCTGCTTGGACTGGATCACATGTCTCACGCTTGGAAGGCGAGTGCTCTAACCACTGAGCTACAGGACTCGACAAAAAGTTCCAAAACAAGTACAATGCTGGAAGAGTTGAAAATATTCTATGGTCTGACTGTTCATTCCTCAATTTTCTTTTCTTATTTTAATGTAGCCTATGTATGTGCATTCTCATTGCTATGTGCAACGTATACTGTATTTCTTGTGTCAGCCGTGGAGAATGTTGGGAGTGTTTTCTTGATTGGTCAGGTTCTTTCCTGTGTTTCATAACTAACACAATTGAGACAAACAGTTACTGCTGCATCAAGAACCGGTTTACTATCCATGAATTGTACAGCACAGAAGGAGGCCATTTGTCCCATTATGTCCGTGCAGGCTCTTTAACAAGAGCTATCCAAATTCAAACCCACTCCCCCGCTTTCCCTCCCTAGCCCTGCAAACTTATTCTCCCCAAATAATTATCCAATTAATTATGAGTGACTGGGTGGGAGACGGTTATAACAAGGGAGTGTTCTATTCCAGTGGTTACAGACACTTGCGCATCGGCGTTAGGGCGAGAGAAAACCAGACAATCGAATCAAACAAAAACTATTTAACAACAATAACAAAATTACATTTGTAGTGCGCCTTTCACGTCGGAAGGACGTCCCAAAGTGCTGAACAGTCAGGGGTCAGGACCTGAACATGAGATGTGGGGGAGTCAGGTTGGGATGAGGGAGGGCAGAGAGGTGAGAGTGCGATTAAGGGCATGGTTGAAAGGAGAGTTTTGAGTTGGGCGTTGAAGGAGGCAAGGGAGGGTGCAAGGCAACGGGAATGTGGGACGGAGTTCCAAAGGGTGGGGGCAGAGAGGCTGATTTTAGGGCGGTCGGGTTGGAGACTTGAAGCAGGCCATAACCTGCTGAATGCAGGGAGAGGACAAGTTGATAGGGGTCAGCAGGTCGGCGAGGTAGGAGGGGGCAAGGCCATGGAGGGCCTAGAAAGTGAGGACGAGGGTTTTGAATTCTATCCTTTGAGGGATGGGTAGCCAGTGATACCGGGCGACGGTGGGGATGATGGGGTATGAAGCCTGGTGCGGGTGAGGACACGAGCTGCAGAGTTTTGGATGATCTGCAGCTTGTGGAGGGAAAAGTTGGTGAGGCCAACATGGAGGGAGTTTCTGTCTGTAGTTGCGCCTTGAAGTGACAAATGCATGTATGAGGGTTTCGGCAGCCTGAGGGGTGAGGCAGTGGTGGAGTCGGGTAATGTTGCAGAGGTGGTTGAAGGCAGTGCTGGTCATGGCACGGATATGGTCAGGCGGAGTGTGCATCAATGGATGCTGAAGCTGCCAGTTCCTGCGGTTCGGAAGCACTGGCGCGAGCCAATCACGAGAGCCTCAGACTTGCTGACATTCAGCTGTAGAAAGCTGTCTGTCAACCAGGACTTGATGTATAATAGGTAGTCAGGACTCCACTTGTCCTGTAATCGAGAGTGGAGGCAGAGAGATAGAAGTCGGTGCCATCCGCGTACATGTGAAACTAGTCCCATGTCTGGATGGTTCACCAAGTGGCGTGTGTGGATGTTGGAGAGGAGAGGATGGAGTCCTGAAGAACACCAACAAGATGGTGCAGGAAGAGAAACCATTAGTGGAGACAAATTGGTGATGGTGTGAGAGATAAAACCTGAACCAGTCAAGGACAGCAACTGACACACACACTGCACGTCTCAACCGCATTTATTTCACGACGACTTGCACCTTATACAGCACCTTTCACACAGCACATCTCACAGCGCTTCACCACAACTCTCTTAAACGTTATCGATCGCCTTCCACAGCCCTTTCAGGCAGTGGCTGGCATATTCCTGGTATGATTTAATATCTATAATGATCTCTAGTTTGGAAGATAACAAACTAATAAGTGATTTTTAAAATTTTGAGGAGGGTGCGATCAAGTTGACATAAATAGACAATTACTTTATCTAACGTGTTTCAAATGGCGCAGTGTCTCAGAGCACCTAACCTTGGCGGTGTTTGAGGCTGAGCCATAAAGAGCCGGCAGATGATCAAAGCCATGGTTAAAGAGGAAGGTCATCAGGTGTGATCTGAGGTAGGCAAGGAGGGATAAGACAGAGAGATTGAGACTGAGATTGAGTTAAGACTGTTTCTAATTGTTGAATTCAACAACAAGTTGAATTTATATTGTGCCCTCCACGCCAGACAGCGTCTCAGAGACTCACCATAAAAAGTGGGCATAAATATAATGTAGCAAAGAATAGATCTAAGAGAGAATTTCTTCATACAGAGGGTGTTGAGAATCTGAAACTCACTGCTAGAAGCTGTGGTTGAAGCAGGAGGTAGCTGGGGAGTGGGAAATTAGGATAGGTAGACACGCATGGGGGTATAAACACTGTTTTATCGATATATCGGTTAAATCCGATATAATTTTCATATCGATATGCCGATATCGGAATTTAAAATATATCGATATATCGAAAAATTCGATATAAAAAAAATATCGGTACCTTGTCACCGGCATTGCAACCTCCTGGACCTAGAGCATGGAATGCGCACGCACTGAAATACAAGACCCATAATGCTCATTTCTACACGAGGTGCAAGCCGCCATATTGTATTCGTAGTCCTCGAATACATAAGGGGTGGGGGGAGAGGGAGGGAGAGACGGGGGGTGGGGGGAGAGGAAGGGAGAGATGGGGTGGGTGGGGAAGAGGGAGGGAGAGACGGGGGGTGGGGTGGAAGAGGGAGGGAGAGACTAGACAGAGAGACACAGAGAGAGAGAAATGGAGAGAGTGAGTGTGAGAGAGAGAGATATTTACCTTCTGAGGAGATAGGCCCTGAATGCGCGCGCACCTCCGAATGCATGTGCATCTCCGAATGCGCGCGCATGCGCAGTATAGAAAACCCGAAAATACAGATATATCGGTATGTATCGATATGGGCCCATCGATATATCGAAATCGGAAAATTTCCATATCGACTAGATTCTATGTAAAACAGAAATAAAGTACATCTTGTTTGTTAGTGGATCTTCGATTGGTCTCGGCACCACTGGATTAGGGAGGGAAAAATCCGTTGGGTTTTGTGCGGATTTCTAACAAGAAATTCTGACTGGGCAAGAAGGTGCATGAGTGTGTGGACATCAGGCAAGGAAAGCAATTGCATGCCCCCAATAACTTACCTGTTGGCTGAGATGTTAAAAATAGCCACTTGGGTGCTGTATTGAACGTTTCCAGTAGAATTTTACACCGTTTGAAGAAACAAAATACATAAAATACCTACAGAAGATTAGGGAGGAGTACTCGTTAGCCATGGTTCTTGCTCCAGTTCTCTTTCTGTCCAGTAACCTCTATTAAAAAGGGCACATTGTGTGAGGATTAAATCGTGGTTAGGCTGTTTGATACCCTCTCCATAAACCTTCACACAATGAGGAATGGCTACTTGGGAAAGACAGCTAGGGGCAATCAGCATAAGTCAGCACCTTCTGGAAAAGAGAAAATTAGAAAACTGACATTGCATGTGCACAAAATGAATAGAAATAATCTGAGATTGTATTCTTCCCCCCACCACCCAGAAAAAAAATGATGCAGCAGATGTTTAGTTATTCAGATTGCAACATTTTGAATAGTTTCTTAGGGGAAGAGCAAAACCAGAGACACCAGGTATTCAAGGTATTCCATAAACAAAGAGTATGTATATACCTGAATGGCATACCTTACCTTACCGAGTAGTTTGGAGGCTGGACCCTTTACACTGGATATAATGATTTCTGAATCCCACTTCTTTTGACTGATGTAACGTTATTTGAGGATCCATAAGCTGTTGTGACTAAAGATGATTATTTCTCTTTCTGTCTCATTGTTTCTTTTCACTGCCAGGTCCCTACCAGTCTGCACTCCCTGCCCAGTAACCCGTGCTTTCCACCCACCCCCTGTTAACCTTTACTTTCCACTCTCTGAATCCTTGGAATGCCCTCTTGTTTATTCAAACATTTGGAGTGAGTCAGCGGAAAATGAAATTCAAAGAAATTCTACCACAGACTGGAATTTAACACACCAGGGGAGGATTGAACCTCTGTGGCCTGCTGGAATGAAGATTCCTCCCATCACAAAGCTTCTTACAGGGTCCTAAAGGCTTCTATGTACCAGGAACTAAATTGGAATAATGCATGTGATCAATCAATTGCTTGGGTTTAACTTGGGATCGATTATCAGAGAGGTTTTATTGATGACTTTAAATGATTATCTTATCATTGCTTCACTAATAATAATGAATCCTTCATCAAATACCTGAAATCTGAAAGGACATTTTTGATATTTAACGTTAGAAGTGTCAACAAACGGCATGAAACAAGCTCTTTGAGACGTTGATAAGATGTGGAAAGCACTATGTAAATGCAAGGATTATTATTATGAGGGGTGAGGGATAGAGAACAGAACAGGTACTTTCAGTGGATTGTGAGGACTGTAGCAGTTTGTTTCACATACCTTCTGGGGTAATGGTTTTCCCATTACAAGTTGTTCTGCAGTCCAGTTCAGCCTTTTTGATTGAGTTCAAAGTATAGTACTGGCTTCTACTTCCATTCCTAGTACTCAATTATAACTGTCAGACACTGTATAAAATATGTCCTGATATCTGTCCTTTCACAACCTTGGAACTTGTGCTGCCTCTTAGATATGTTTCAAAGCATTCATTTGGATTTACTTTCTCTTCCGAATTCATAGAATCATAGAATTTTACGGCACAAAAGAAGGCCATTTGGCCCATCTAGTCTGTGCCGGCTCTTTGAAAAAAGCAACTCAATCCCACTGCCCAGTTCTCTCCTCATACCCTAACAGACCTATTCTCCTTAAATAAAGATCTAATTCTCTTTTAAAAAGAATTAATATATACATATATTTATATATAATTTATATACTTCTATACATAAAATATGCATTGAGAAAGAGGGAGCAGTGTGGGCCAGGGTTGTTGGAGGTTGGAGTGATAACTTTAAGTGACCTCCATAGAATATGGGCTTCAAGATTGAAACTAAATTTAATTGACCTAATTCTACACTCTCTGAATTGTGATGTTCAAGTAGACCCAAGGGGAATTTTACCCTATCCATTTGGTGATTGGTAAATTGTGAGAACAACTAGAAATCTTCAGAAGGACATTGATAGATTAGTGAAATTTTCAGATAATTGGCAAACACAATTTTACACTGATAAATGTAAAGAAGTACATTTCAGAAAAATGAAGAGGGAACCAAACCCCAGCGGTATAACTCTATAGAGTAGAGGAGCTGTGGGATCTAGTTACAAATATATAGATAGCTAAACATGAGAGAGCAAGTAGAGAAAGCAACCATTAAAGCAAATTAGTTTCTGGGATTTATAGTACAGGGAATTCGATATAAAAATAATAAAGTTATGTTGGAATTGGGGAGGATATTGGTTATTGTGTTTGGGGCTTCCCATCTCAGAGAGTTTTGTATGAGAGGTTGCCAACATTCTAACCATAAGAGTACAAACAGGAAAGGCATTAAAACACTCAAATGACCCAAAGGGTTTTGAAAAAGAGGATGATCAGAAGAAAGCAAACTTGTTCAAAATTAGCTGCAGGGAAGGAAGTAGAGGGCTGTTAGGGAAGTAGATGGAAATCAGGGGAGGTATTAAGGGGTCAGTATTGGGACTATTCCTGTTCTCTGTATACATTAATAACCTGGATTCACAGACTAATTTTTTCAGGTAATTAAATTTACAGATGATACCAATTTGGTGATGACTGAAAAATTAGAGGTGTCTGCAACGGCTTTACAGCAGTGGTTTCCAAACTGTGGGGCGCCTCCCTGGAGGTTATGTATCGTTGAGTGGGGAGGGCGCGGAGCTTTAGAGTCTCGAGCCCCCGAGTGTGTGGAGCTGAGGAACTGCTTTTTTTGTGTGGAGCCGAGGACCCGAGTGTGTGGATCCGTGTGTGAAGGAGGGGGCCGCAACGAAACCTTTGCTGAGTTAGACGGGGGCACCGTTATTTAAAGTTTGGAAGCCACTGCTTTACAGAGAAAGCTTGATAAGGTATGCACATTGTTCAATGATTGGCAAATGAACTTCAACATTGATGAATGCAAGATACTGCATTTAGGATGTAAGAATGGGAAGAACATATACTCCATGGGTGGAATAGAACTTGCCAAGAGGGAAGCTGAAGGAGACCTTGGGTGTCAGTTGACTCAATGTTCACTATATCACAACTGTGTGAGGCAGCAATAAACCAAACAGCATGCTGCTGATATAGCCATTCGGTTTAGTTCAGATTCCCAGAAGTCAGGCTGAAATCAGGTCATACTTAGAATACTGCACATTTCTGGTCACTGTGACATAATCATAAATAATGTCCTGAATTTGATATTGTGCTTTTCATATCTTGTATATGTCTCAAAGCGCATCACAGAATATACTGTAAAGTGAATTGACTGTATATGTGTGGACGAAATGTGGCATCCAATTACGCTCAGCAGTACCCCACAAAGTCATGGATTGAGTGACCAAATTATTATTGGGTATTTTTCTGCAGGCCTTAGAGGCAAGACAGAGCAGAGCAAATATCCCCAATGGTCTTTGAAGAACAATTAGACAACTTCAGCTTCACAAAGAGACATTTAAATGTAGTGTGAGAAGGAAACTCAGAATAATACTTTCTGATACAAACAGTATCTGCAAACAGTATAGGCCCCAGAAAGTATTTGTTTACCGAGAGGGTAGTTAGCAACTGGAAAAGGTTGAAAGGAAAAGTGGTTAGGATTAATAAATGAATCTCTTTGGTCTTCTCTGCAGTCGATTTAAGAATTGAGAAGCGCCCTAATGTGCCGGAGACTATAGAAGCACTCTGGGATGCTATTCCCATGTGATGGGTGCTATATCAATATAAGTTGTGGTTGCTAAACTTGTATTGACCAAAACTGAATTCAGGTCTCCACATACTTCTATCAATGTGTTTGAGTATTAGGGTTATGGAAAAAGATTTAAAATTAGGTTAAAAGATCTGCCATGATCCAATTAACTGGTGGAATTGTTTCAATGGGTTGAATGCTCTCCTGCTTCTCTTCCTAGGTGTGGCTGGCCAAAAGACCCGCAGAGGTTAAGTATGAATCTGGTGGATTTAAAATGACTGTATTGTATTCTAATACACTGTCACCTTAGAATATTAATGAGAAGCCACCTCAGAGCATCCCAGCGTGCTTGACATTGGTGGAGCACGATGCTGAGCCTGGAGAAGGGGGAGGTGGCCCCAGGCACAACCGAATTAGGAGGATCTTCAGGCGTGACCAGCAAATGGGAAAGGGAGGGGTGAGGTAGAGGGATAGAGGAAGAGTGTTTCAGAGTTTTGGGGCATGGTGCCTGAAAGCACAGCTACCAATGGCGGAAGACTAAGAATTTGGACCCTTCCACTATCGGCACCATTTACAGACATTTCCTGTTACTGTGAGAGTAAGTATTGTGTTTATTGGAACAAGTTTCAATCCAGATCACTTAGAAGCAGCAAAACAAATTAGTGCTGTTTGGAGTATAGATCACAGAATCGAAAGATTAGCAGTTGCTCTATAGCACCGTCTGATAATATTGGTGTATTTATTGGTAGTAATGCACCATCTGCCTATTATTCACCATTGACTGCTTAATTCCACGTATTAGTGGTTTATCTCAGTACACCCCGGCAACCAAACCATCTATTTCAACAATCCGATCATAACATCCATTGTCTTTCACCTTCCTTTTAGGGGAGTTTAATTTTACAGTTGACTGCTCTTAGTTGGGCATCAGAAAATATTGCCATAGGCAATGATCACTAGCCAAACACATGAATACAGACGGTATCTCCCAAGGTTCTGTTTCTATGGAGAGAGCAAGAGGAGAACGGCCTGGGCTCTCTATGGCTTTATTCCCCAATTTGGCGGTGTGGCTTTGGAGGATTTTTCCAAGAAAGGAAACAATCATCCCAAATGGGAGGATGATCAAAGTGATGAGCATTTAAATATATCTAGCTTCACTCTGCCTCCCTCCTCCCTCCCCGTCTGTCTTCTCCTCACTTTCTAGGGATGCGGCTGGGTTGTGCTCTCTTCTACCCCCCCCCCTGTTTAATCTCTCCGCTTACCCAGTGTTTCAGCGCCTTGGGACGTCCTCCCGACGTGAAAGGCGCTTTATAAGTTTAAGTTGTTGTTGTTGTTTCTTGCTTCACTCTGTTTTGTTTCCCTCTATGTTTTTCATTTGTTGTTCTAGGTTTTTTTTAAAATTCTATGTTCACCTCGCTTTCTCTTTCCCTCTCAGTGCATATTTCCTTCCATCCGTTACCGCCTCCTCCTGTTTTTTTTAAAACAAATCTATCATCAGAGCTCGCAGTTAATCCGTATTCCTTTGCCTCTAATTAAACCACTTTGAGTCTTTCCCTGACCTCCCCCAATCCCAGACCGTGATCCGCCAATGGCCCTTCTCTCTTGACCCGGTCTGTTCCTTCTAATTAGAGCCTAGTTTTCTTTTTATTAAATGCTCCGAGAAGAAATTCTGCAAAACACCAGGACCGCCAAACACAATTCACGCTGAATAGATGGTTTTCTCTTTGTCATTGGCAGGATCTGTCAGATAAGGCAGCCTGAATACTTTCACGAAGCTAAAAGAGCCCACGGTATCCAGGCAACGGGAAAAGCCTCCAGAGTTGCCATGGTGTTTCTCTTTCTCTCAATGTCATGAGGAGCGAAGGTTTTCTTTTCTGTAAATGAAGGTTGAGATCTCCCAGACACTGCAATTTCCATTGCAGATTGGCCGGATAAATTGGAGGAAGACAGTATTGTCCACCCACCCCTCTCCTCCCGCTGCATCCCCCCCCATTTTCTCCCCCTCCCCCTTTCTCCCCCCTTCTGCTGTCCCCTCGACACACCCTTCGTACAATGATCACACCCAAACACAACTCCTAGACAGGACAAATCCGCACACAGTGAGAGTACTGGGGTTAGCCAGCTGGCTCTGCATTCATTACTATTATAGATGCATTGCCTTGGAGTTGCCGTTAACGCACACTGAAGTGTGATCGCTGATGTAGAATTTATTGGGTAGCAGTAACAACAGGGAGCAAGGCAAAAACTGCGGGCAGATATCTCGGGAAACTTATCCACCGTGTTTGCTGCAAACACAGAATTTCTTGGGAGAAATTGTACTGGAGTATCAAAAGGGCAAAACACAGCTGAACGATGTCTGCAACAACAATTCTGGAATAAGACACTGATTTAATGCTGTGCCTTTTGGATGCACAGCTTGTGGTTCACGCACATGGTGAGTGGTCGCGCAACAAACAAGCCATAATCTTTGTCGTGACAAACTGTTACGTATTAGAGACATAATCTATTAGAGACATAATGTGATTATGAGCTTCATATTTGTACACACTCACTATGTACCGATGCGCAGTAGGATTCCTCAATCACTTGGTGTCACCAAAATCATGTGTTGGCACAAATAACAGGACAATAACAAGACAAATTAACTAAATTTTCTCTAACTCTGGTAGATATCTAATTCCCTTGTTCCTGAAACACAATGTGCTTTGTCATTCTACAGCATAAATCACTGGCAGTTGTGTATAGTTTTGTTGTGCCGAGGGTGAGGAATCATGCTGTAGGACCTCTCGCTTGAAGCAATGAACAATATTGAAATTAAATCGTAATCTGAGGATTCCTATTTGAAACAAATGATTTATTTCTAAAGATCCATTGTTCGATCCCAATTGAACTGGTTATTCACTGCAATTTTACTACGAGGACTTCAGAAGAATTAATTAGATGCTTGGACAATCAGACATTTCACTCAAAGCCCCCCTGCCCCCTGCCTGGCATTGTACCTCTCTGATGCTTCCGTTATCAAGGACGGGTCTTGTTTTTTTGTTCACATGAACTGTACTATGCTGCCAGCAGACAGAACAGTGAGCTCCACATGGAAACAAGAACAGTAGAGTTCACCACGTTCTTTGATCATACCCTTGGAAGATTAAATTCCCAGAAGGCTTGCTGTGAAATAAAGCATCAAGACAACTTCAACTAAATATCAAGTGAACAGAATTTAGGTTATTTGGCGCTGGACCAAACTCTTAAGAAAATACATGTACTCCCAGAAAAATTACAGGAACAGAGAAGTAAGGGTAGAGGCATTGCCTGAATATCATAGAATCAAACATAGAATTTTTCAGCACAAAAAGTGGCCATTCGGCCCATCGAGTCTGTGCCGGTTCTTTGAAAAGAGCTATTCATACTAATATGTTAGTATTGTATGTTCTCTGGGTATCGGGGACCACATCCCAGGCAGAGAGTTGATTTAAAAATCAACTGGAATTACAATTATCACATAAATGAAATAGTGAAATGAGATCAGACAATGGCAGACCAAATTATAATTTCACTAGCTGGCCCATGGGGCGGAAGATTAATTCGTTCAAAGTCATTGAAGCAAAGTAAATAAATGGGCAACAACAACAACAACAACAATTTACATTTATAGAGCGCCTTTCACATCGGGAGGACGTCCCAAGGCGCTAAACAAGAGGCGTGTGACCCGAGCTGGGAGGGGAGTGTTTGGGAAGGGGTGAAACACAAGGGGAGGTAAAAGAGTTCGGGGTGGAACAAAAGGCACGATCGAAGAGGAAAGTCTTCAAATCGGCCTTGAAAGAGGAAAGGGAAGAGGTGAAACGGAGGGATTGAGGGATGGCATTCCATAGGGTGGGAGCGGGCAAATTTGTTTTGGTGTGAACAAATATAAGATTAATGCCCATTTGAATAGGAAGCATCATGAAACATAATGCATATCCATTAAAAACTGGATGTAAAGTAAAATTATGAAATGATTGATGACATTGAAATATACAATCAGTTCACTTTAAATACATTCTGTGAAGCGCTTCGAGACGTCTCAAAGATGTGATAAGGCGCGATATCAAACACAAGGATTATTTATTATTGATTTGTTGAGTTGAATGCTCCACACAACTGGTGCCCAGCATTGCTAAAGGTGAAGAAGCTTCACCTTAACATATGTTGTTCTGCACAAAAACATTGCTTAAACATGTACACGAAGATATGGAGATTCCCTCACTAAAAATAGCTATTGTCACTTATGAAATAGATTGTGAATGTAAGTGGATAACAGGAAATATTTATTTAAAGAGAAATGTAACAGACTCGCAGGAAGAGAAGTTAGAAATGCAATACAAGACTCACATTTACTCAACTCCTTTTATGCTGGGAGGACATCTCAAAGTGCTTGTCACTGCTGGCTAACCAAGCTGGAAGCTCTGGTGGCTAGGTGAGTGAAAAGATAACCAAAACAACAACAATAAAATTACATTTATAGAGTGCCTTTCACGTTGGGAGGATCTCCCAGGCGCTCCCAAAAGCATGGTCAGAGGTGCATCTTGGTCACGAGGCCACCTGAAACAAGATGAGGGAGGGATACAATCATAACGACTCCAGGGTAGATTTTAAAGAACTGGGCAGAAAGGCTGAAAGCCCACCCTATGATTGTGGGTAAAGCAGGCCTGTGCCCTCTGAGCTGAGGAAGAAGCTGGGTTCCTATGGTTGAAGGAGGTCACAGAGGGTGAGACCATAGAGGGTATTAAAGATGAAAACAAGTATCTTGAATTTGATCGACTGGAATATGGTGGGCCAGTGAAGCCAGGTGAAGATCGGAATGATAGGTTAGCAGATCTTGATGTGAGAAAGAGCACATTGTGTTGAGTTCTGGATGATCTGTAGTTTTCGTAGCAAAGATCTGGGGAGTCCATCGAGCAGAGCATTAGAACAGTCTGCAAATAGTATTGGTAGTCTGGAAGGATGGGATTCAATGGCTAAAGAAAATATTACGTTTTTAACTTGGTTAAATTCCAGTAGTATCCTAACTCCCACTGAACAGAAAATGCTCCGGTCAAGATCACAAATGATATACAGTACTGACCATTTGTGACCAGGGCTCCTCATCCTCCTAGCCCTATCCATCGCATTTGACACTGTGGGTCATTCAATCTTCCTCCACCGCCTCTCCTCCCACTTCAACCTTCAAAATTCTGTCCTTGAATGGTTCAGGTCCTATTTGTCACACTGTCTCCACTTCCTGTCTTCCATCTCGTACAGTGTTCCTCAGGGCGCTATCATTGGTACCCCTCCTCTTCATCCTCTACATGCTCCCCCTTGGTGATATCATCCATAGACATGGGGTAAATTTCCACATGTACGCAGATGACACCCAACTCTATCTCCGCTTCCACCCTCAACTCCAGGACGACTGGCGTCCTGACTGCCTGCCTATCTGGCATTGAGTCCTGGATGAGGGACAACTTTCTTCAGCTGAACATCAGCAAGCCTGAGGCCCTTCTTATTGGCTCACGTCAGCGCCTCCTCTCCCCATCACTCTCACCCTTGTCTGGCTGCATTGGCTCACCATCCCCTAGAGGATTGAATTCAAGATCCTTGTCCTCACTTTCAAGGCCATCCACGGCCTTGCCCCCTCCTACCTCTAGTATCTGCTGACTCTCTAACCACCTGGCCACCCTTCCGTTCAGCAGGCTCCAGTCTGCTCCATCTCTCTGGCCTGACCTGCCTTACCATCAGTGGCCGAGCTTTCAGCCTCTCTGTCCTCACACTCTGGAACTCCATTCGTCTCACCTCCTCCCTTGCCTCCTTCAAGGCCAATCTCAAGATCCCCATTTTCAATCGTGCCTTCTGCAGATCACCCAGATCTCTGCAACTCATGTCCTCACCCACACCAAGCTCCACAAACCACATCACTCCCACCTTCACCTGGCTCGATTCTCCCCATCCCCCACAGGATCAAATTCAAGATCCTAGTCCTCACCTTCAAGGCCATTCACAGCCCCCCACCCCGTCCTCCTCCACCTCTCTGAACTGTTGTCACCCTATGAACCTTCTCGCCCACCTCCTTTCAGCAGGCTCCGGCCTGCTCCGTGTCCCCCGCCCGACCCACCTACCATCGGCGAACGGGCTTTCAACCTTTCTGCTCCCACAGTCTGGAACTCCATTCCACAGTCCCATCACCTCACTCCTTCCCTCTCCTCCTTCAAGGCCCTCCTCTTTGACCATGCGTTCTGGTGCCCTCCCAACTCTCTCTCCCCTCCTAACTCTCTCTCACCTCTCCATCCTGCCCTGCCCCTCCCCTTGCTCAGGTCCCGTCCTGACTATTCAGCGCCTTGGGACGTCCTCCCGATGTGAACGGTGCTCTATAAGTGTAATTGTGTTGTTTTTGTTCTGCCGCCCTCCCACCTCTCTCCCCTCCCCATACCCTATCCCTCCCCCCTGGTCGGGTCTCGACTCCTGACTGTTCAATGCCTTGGGATGTTCTCTTGACGTGAAATGCGCTCTATAAATGTAATTTTGTTGTTGTAACTCACATTCGCTTGCTAACCTGAACTTTATTGTAATAGCTCTGCACCTGATAATGACTTAGATGTGGAGCGTTGGCGTGTTGCCTGACATGAAAGGCTCTTACAAGTGTAATTGTACTATTGTTGCTGTTGTTGTTGTATGATCCCCAACTACCTTTCAAACTCTGGGCTCAAGTTTGTTTAACTTTCCCTTAGCTTTAACAATGCCTTTCCTGCTGCTACGATTCTTCTCTTTCATTACCTGCAGAATTCACTATTCCAATATCCTGCTCACAATACACCTCAGTTTCTGTGTGCACTAGAACTCTGGTTCCTTGTCTTCCTTCTTGCCAGACTCTAAAATCCTATCACACCTATGCTCACTCAGCTCTCCTGGTTCCTCATCCCCCAAGGGATCAAATTCAGGATCCTTAGCCTCACATTCAAATCCCTCCATGATCTTATTCCACATTCAAATCCCTCCATGGTCTCACCCCACCCTAATCCTGTAATCCTACCAATCCAGCCACTCTCTCTGCTCAGTATACATTGACCTGCTGTATATACCTTGTCTGATCCACTCCACCGTCAATAGGTTAGCTTTCAATCATTCTACTCCCACTCTCTGCCACTAAAGCCCAGAGTCCCTTACATCACCCTTTCCCACCTCACTTTTAAAGCCCTCTTCCATTGCACTTTCAATCATCTCTCCCCTCCCCCAGTTAACCCTGGTTGGAGCTGGGAGAGATGATTGAAAGTGCAATGGAAGAGGGCTTTAAAAGTGAGCAACTTATAAAGCCAACTGTGTTTAGCAACTTATTAATAGAATAATAATAATAATCCTTGCATTTTAGTCATTCTGCCCCTACTCTCTTGAACTGCAGCCCAGATGTAAATTGTATTGTGTAACATCAATGTTGGTACCTCTGACAATACAGGACTTTCCCCCAACACGTCATTGGAGTGTGAGCCTCGACTACTATTTTCTTGTTTGACCCTCAACTGTCCTTTCCTTTTTTCCCTATATCTGTGCCATGACCACCACCTCCGTAACATTGCCCAACTCTACCACTGCCTCACCCCTCAGGCCGCCAAAACCCTCATGCACGCATTTGTCATCTCTATGCTTGTTTATGGAAACTCCCTCCTTGTCGTCCTCCCCACTTCTTCCCCCCACAAGCAGCAGATCATCCAAAACTCTCCCGCATCATCCTCATTGACTCCATCAAGCCCACCCTCATCCAGCTCCACTGGCTCCCCATCCCTCAGAGGATACAATTCAAGATCCTTGTCCTCACTTTCAAAGCCCTGCAAGGCCTTGCCCCCTCCTATCTCTCTGACCTGCTAATCCTTTCTCAACCTGTCTGCTCCCTCCACACAACAGACTCCAGCCTGCTTCATGTCTCCCGCCCAACCCACCCTACAATTGGCAGCTGAGCTTTCAGCCTTTCTGCATCCCCCTCTATGCAACACCATCCCACAATCCCTTTGCCTCACCTCCTCCTTTGCCTCCTCCAAGCACTGACTCAAAACCTTCCTTTTTAACGGTGCCTTCAGCTACTCACCTACCTCTCTGCCATCCCTCAGCTCAACCTTGAGCCCCTCCCCCTGGGCTTCAGTCCTGACCCTTGACTGTTCAGCGCCTTGAGATGTCCTCCCGACGTGAAAGGCAATCTACAAATGTAATGTTGTTATTGTTCTAACTATATCCTTTGGGGACAGAGTGCTGACTCCATTCAAGCAAACAGAAATGTTCAGGTACGGTATATATGGAACCCTCAGAAGTTTCTGCATGACTTAAGCATCCCACTAACCAAACATAACCATGCCCATTCAGGACATGATTAACTTTTGTGGTTAAGGAACTTTGGGGAGACTAGGCTAGGATGATTTTCCTTTCACTGTTTACCCTTTTATGTCTTTTATTTTCTTCTATTTATAATAATATGATATATTTATTCCCATTTAATGGGTTTCAGTAAAGAGAAACACCCTGGAAATGTATTGATCTAGGTCTCTCATATTTGAGAATGACATGTTGGTTGAATCTGAGATTTATATCGCTGACATTTTTGCAATTATATTTTTGGATTAGTCTGAAACTTGTTACATTTCATAAATATAAGTGTAATACTTGGAATTGATAGAAATTCATCACATGGTTAAAAAGTATCAAAGGCACTTCATGGAACGCTGTGTACAGTGTGTTGTTTGCATTTGTAGGCGAGATTAGCAGCCACTTTGCAGACAACAATATCCAGAATATTAGTTATGAGGTTGAATGAGCGTTTTATTATTTGGGGGGTTGTTGTTCCAAGTGCACCGGAACACTCTTCTCATTTCAAATCGTGCCAAGTTAATCAAATTAACAAGCCCCAGGTGATACGGTCGATTACATTTTATTCACAAGAGTGACACACTCCAGCAAAAGCAACTATACTATGTGCAATAAGGCCTTTAAAATATACAAATTGTGTTGCTGTTGTAAAAAAATTATTTATTTAAGAATTTAATACATAATCATGATGATAAATAAAGGCCATAATTGACCAAGCATTTCCATATTGATGCTCTTCTATTGCCCTAGAAAAGTTACCTTTGGACTAAACTGGTCAGAGAGTAAGTGTGGTTGAAAGGCTGGGTTGATGTTCTGGGGGTTGACTACATTTGAAGGAGGATCTGCTTGATTTTTCCCCTCGAAGTTTTAGCTGCAACAGATATTGGATGGAGACTATGGTCACGGTGGAGCCAATGTCTTTATCTGGCCAAATTGTTCTTCAATGGGAAAATGTCACTGAAAATATAGGTGATAGGTGAATGTCACGTGGAGGAGGGGAGGGATTTTCTCAATAGATGGGCCGGCAGCACAAAGTATTAGCGAGATTCTGGCGCTCTATACTGTACTGTCCTATTGACCCAAAGTCAACAGACTCTGGAGTATTGCAGCCTGGAAGTCTATACACGCGGTGTCCGAGTGTGGCACGGAGGGGCTGTGGAAGCTGTTCAGAGACTCTGCTCTCAGGGTTCGCGCTGAACCATCCGCGGACACGATGGGGCCCAAACAGGTGACCCCAGTTCTCCTGGCCAATAGCAGCGTCGCGCGTTACCACGGTAACCGCGTGTTATCATCCAGCTTTCCCTTAGAAACACTGACATCGTCATTTGTTTTGTACGTTTATTACATTCACATTCAGGCAAAGAGACAAAGGACAGCGGCCGCGGAGCGACAGGCGAGCTTCGGAAAGAGCGGCTTTGGGTACAATCAGGATGCTCGCCTCTCGCATTGTAACTGACTCCAGTCTACAGCATGTAATACAGGAATGATTCAAGTCCAAAGTGACATTGATGTCACTGTATATTATAACACAAACAGCGATACCCCAGGAAGCAGGACAATCAACAATTAGCCCCCCCCCCCCCCTCCCCTCCCTTCCCCCCCACCTTCCCCTCCTCCCCCCTCCCCCCACACACAGACACACACCCACCCAACCATCATTCAATGTGATCTTTAATCTAAGTTAAAGCCTTTGATTTTTTTTTGCAAATAAGAAACAATCTCATTGACATTACATCATTGTTACAGCTCCACCCATTCTCTGTTGAACAGTCTCCACATAACTAATACTGTATTACACCATTAATATGGTCCATATTGTGAACGTACTTTCATTGATACTCGTCAGATTGCGACAATACTTTCCATGTTTATACTATTCCAATAGTTACTCTTCACTACACCATGAATACTCCATCATCAGCACTCTTCTCATTAATACTCTGTACAATTCCATGATAATACTAACACGGTCTCCATTGTAACTATCCATGTAATGCTCCACGATCTACGAAGAGACATGCTCTGTGGCTTGCTGTGATTTGGAGACACTGAGGTTTCTGGTTTTAAGTCATCGTCACTAATACTACTAGTAGGACAATAGGGGAACTGGAGTTCTCTCGTTTGAGGAAGAAACTTTCCTTTGGTTACCTATCACGGTGCTCTAAATGCTCTAAGCCACATCTAAGCAAACCGACTTTCTCTGAAATGCCGGAGCTAATTTTAAGCTACATTTGCTTGTCTCTTGGTGATTCCCTGGGAAGTCAGTTGCAGGCAACATGAGGCGCAATGATAACAAAAGGCGGACACACGAGGCGGATCAGAAACGCGCTCTTCACCTGGGTCTCTGTCTGTGCCCAGTGAGAAGCCAGTTCAAGACATTCATAAAATCAATCGTGTCTGTGCACAACGCGCACTTTAAACTAAATGCAAGTTGGGACACAGTGGGTCAACAGCACAGCGGCGTTTATCGTAGTTTTATTCTATAGCATTACACAATCTGATGCCAAGCTCCGCTAAGCTGCGATAATGAAATGACTTACTTATGGTTGATATACAGGTTCGGATAGCAGACCTGTTCTCTGCAACTCTTTTCAAACCGATTTTCTAATTTAATCTAACGAATGCATCGGCATGAATCTGGCGGCGCTGCTATTGTTAAGGGACACCCGAGTTTGGGAGAATGATTCTTGTTTTGGTGAATCGGGAGCAGAGGGTTGATTTTAAACAGCTCAAAGATCACAGAAATATGTATCGATCAATTACAAACTAAATCAATTACTGAGCGAACAACGGATTCCCCCACCCCCCCAACAAAACAAGGTTTAGAAATCCTCCTGCCAGATTCTCTGTGTAAAGACACAGGGGCGCGTTTTGAAGAGTTGGCGGCGCTTCTGGGGGTTAATATCGCCCCCCCCCCCCACCCCCCCACCCCCAAAACCATCCACCTCCAAAGGCTGCTCACGATGCGCTATTCTGATTTCGTTTGTCCTTACAAAACAAAAACAAAAAAGTAGTACAGATCCATATTGATTAAATAGCAAGACCGCTTCCGACAAGCAGCGGCAAGAAGTTGGTGGAAAGTCAGATGGCCTCTCTTTCTTCTGTGTTCTTTGTAGTAACATTCTGATCTTTCCAAATAACTGAAAGGCGTCCCCCGCCTCTCAGACATAATTCCTCTTGTCGTAGTCCCCGTTAGCCGCTGCTCTTCTCGGGGCTGTGTATTTCACGGCAAACGCCGACTGCTCCTGTTTGGGGGGACAAGAACAGCACAGGAAGGACCCCCCGATGAATAGGAGCGCGGAGGCCGCCCAACCCACGTACAGCGCTGCCCCCATCTCTCTCTTCTTGGAGCTGGGCACGTTTGGATCATGGAAGTGGCGAACGATAGTGTGCGCCATCCAGGAGACTGGAATCAACAGGAGGAAGCCCGCGATGATGAACACCATCCCGCCGCTGATGACGATACGGGCTTTGAAGGTCTCTCCCTCGATGCAGTTGGTGCACTGGGCGCCGAAAATAGTGATGAGGATCCCGAAGAGACCCATGATGGAGGCGATGACAGTCAGAGCCCGGGCTGTTTGCTGATCCGGACCCAGGGCGAGAAGAGAACTGTAGACTTTGCACTGCATCTGACCAGTGCTCAGTACCACGCAGTTCATCCACAGTCCTTCCCAGATCGTCTGTGCCAGGATGATATTGTTGTCGATGAAAGCCGATACTTTCCACATGGGCAGTCCGCAGGCTAACATGACCCCGAGCCAGCCGACAACACACAGCCCCAAACCCAAGATCTCTAATCCTGACGATGCCATTGCCGAGATGCTGCCTGTCGGGTGGGTGCTTTCCGTCGCGGTCGATACGATCAGTGAGCGGGTCGGCTGGTGACTTTTGAACACTGGCCGATATTGAGCATGTCTGTGAGTGTGTCGGCACTCGGATTCAAATTGAGAAACTAGACATAAAAACTGGAGACTAACACCCAGTGCCGGGCGAACCGACCAACCAGGCACAAGCATGAACCAGACGCAGTCAATCAAACACACGGTATCCAGTCTGGCCGCCAATGGGGAAGCAGAAAGGCAACAACAAAAGTCCACTCACCACTTGGAATAACTCAAACTGCTCAGTGGGATAACTGGCATCCGAACAAGACGCTCAGTACCGCACAAAGCGCCGCGCTGCCTCCAAAATATATAATGTACAGTACTCTATTCACTCTCAACGAGACTGACGCTCAGTCATCTGCTACAACCTGCATCTCCCTGCAAATCCTCTTATTGTTTCTGTTAAATTAGGGTACAATCTTACCCCGATTTCCATTTATAAAACACGGGGGGGGGGGGGGGGGGGCTAGTAGCTCTGTTTAATATTATGTTTATTATTACAAGATACACCATTCCCCGCATCCACACACACACACACGCACACTTGTTTAGGGACACAGCCAGTTAAGGGCATTTCGGCATCAAACTTATTGATTAATTAAAGAGTGAAGATATTTTCACTCGCAATTAACTGCATATGAACAATGTGTAGCTGGACACTAACAGTGAGCCCCACATTGGGGACTAACGACGGGCATGTGCCGTGCACTGAATGGAGAAGCCACTGTGGAAATGCACACAATTTAATATTGAGAATGCAAACGTCGTAATGGGAAGCGAGTACAGAGAGTGACTGATGGTGAGAATGCACACACACTCACAGGGGCAAATGGTGAGAACAAAACCAGTTTCCGAAAGACTTTCAGACGTGTCTCCCAGGTTTCCCTGTGGCGCGATTAACCGCGCCTTCCACTTTGCGAGGATTAATTGCAGTTGGGCAGGAATATAAAGGAAACGAACAATCCCACAGCTGGCGATGGAGTCTGCAAACAGAAGCTGGAAACGTAAGTAAACTTCCGTCGGTTCTCATGAGTTCCCAGAGGCTGCTTGTGAAATCCAAGTAAGTTATGGGTACAGAAAGGTTGTTTCCTGCGGTGTTTCGCGATCAGAAAGGAAGGGCTATTGTGCAGTATTATTACAGTCCGACGGTAAATCTGCTACTTTGGTGGATGCTGAAGTTCAGCTCCCGAAACCGAGTATGTATTTTTACCCACACATAACAGTCACGACCGCAATGCAGAACTGTTTCGGGGACCTGATGATGGGGCGAGAGTTAATAGCTGATTGAGATTGAGTTGGTAGAATCTAAACAGTTGTATTCAAATTCTGACGAAAGGCCATCGATCTGAAGCGTTAACTCACTTTCCTCTCTCCATAAATGTTGCCTGACCTCCTGAGTGTCCCCAGCTAATTTCTGTTTTTATTTCACGACTGTATCAGAGTATCCGGCAGAAAGCAGGATACATGTTATCATCAGTCTCTCGCTTGATATGAATATGTGTTTCGTGAAGAAACGTAGTTTCTTGTTACTTCTTGCTACTGTGTGGTATTATATTATCTGAAGTTGCGTTGGTGAGTGTCACAGATCCCAGGACACTGTGTGTTAGCGATACAGGGAGACTTTGTGGTCTGGCTGTCAGCAGGAAAATCATTAGCTACAATATGTTTACAATACAGTTTGTTTGAGATATTTAAACAAGGACGTGCGCCGCTCATGTCCACCATGAACCAGGACAGGATATTCGAAAACAAAACTGCTGGAATTACTACCTGACTGCGGTCTCAGGTGGACAACGTGTGAAATAATCAGTTTGACAGGCTGAGCAATCAGCTTCAAAAATCCCAAATAACCAACAATAACTATATATTATACACACACACACATATACACCGTTAATAAACATATTAATTAATAGCAAATAAATACGTACGGTAAAAACAATCTTCAACGCGAAGAAATATCGAAGTAGAAACAATTGTACCACAATGTCACCCGCTGAACTACAGAGATTGCTGACACCGAGTTAGATATATTTCTGAGAGCCATTCATGGAATTAAATGAGATACACCGAGTGAGAGATAAATAAATATTTACTGAGTGAGAATATTCCAAAAAATATTTTCACTGAGAGAGGTACATTGCTGAGACAGTTATTGAATGGGACACATGACTGAAATACACTACAACGAAGGGGGATATTAATGAGAATAGAGTAACCGTTCTCATTAATACCCCCCTTAATTTTCTGACTACTGTAAACATTAGACAATTCACATAATTAGAGTTAATTTCACTCTCCATTTCGTATGACCGTCCCCCCCACCCACCCCGAAAACCTTCCCCCATGTGTTGGATGACACCCCTCAGTCGTGTATGAAGAGGTTAGACAGCACCTATGTATTGTAGTTTGGGAATCCATCTTGACTGGCAGGCAGAGAGTTAATTAGCTGCTGCACAAGCTCCACATCTCCAACTGGGTGAGAACATTGCCACTGTCCTCCTGCCCACATTTGGGACACATGTCCCTAGCCATTGAGCAACGCACACCCCATGCCGGTCACCGAGACCCTCACAGGGTACCCATTATCCATCCAGGAGTTACTTAAATCTGCACTTATAGCAGATATCCAGTTACTATCTATCCTGGGGGAGGCAGTAGTTAACCAGCATCTCCTTAAAGTTAAACTGTCTCCAATGTGATGTGCTTGGCAACAAAATACTAAAATTAACCCAATCCTTGCTCCTTCTCATTAGCAGCCTGACTCGACTGCATGTATTTTTTTTCTCTCTCCATCCCCTTCGGTTCTCACCCCAGCTCAGGTGCCCAGTTAGCAATGTCAAGCACTTTGAGACGTCCTTCCAATGTGAAACAACAACAAAATTACACTTGTTTCACGTCTTGAAGACTTCAAAGGCGCTGGATAGTCATCGTTTCAGACTTAAGCTGGGATCGGGGATGGGGAGGGTGGAGGGAATGGGGGGGATTTGGGGTGACAGATAGGACCGTCGAAGAGGAGGGTCTTGAGGTGGGACTTGGGGGAGGCTAGGGAAGGTGCAAGGCGGACGGACTGCGGGATGGAATTCTTGAGGTTAGGGGCAGAATGGCTGATGGTTCGCCTGCGGGGCGGGGAACGTGGAGCAGGCTGGAGCCTGCTGAGCAGAGTGGGGTGAGCAGGTTGGTAGGGGGTTAGGAGGCCACAGTTGGGGCGAGGCAATGGAGGGCTTTGAGTGTGAGGACCAGGATCTTCAATTGAGTCCTCTGGGTAATGAGAAGCCGATGGAGTCAGGCAAGGATGGGGAAGATGGGGGTCACGAAGCTTGGAGCAGTAGAGTATACAGGCTGCAGAGATCTGGATTATCTGCAGCCTATGAATGGAGGAATTGGGAAGCCTGAAAGGGGAAAGGTACTCATACAGGTAGAAATAGTATTCAATTGTATAATCACCTATGGAAGTTTTGATGGTGAGCTTCCTGGGTTAAGCTGATACTAATTATTCAGGGCATGGATGATGACAGCCTGGGTCATTGGCAGAACTTGGAAGGCCAGGTCAGTTACTACACACTTGGCTTCTTCCCATTCAACTCCCACTAACCCCAGGCATAATCAGTAGCGTTCCGAGCTGGACACACAATGGGAAGCTTGTCAGACAGTGTTCTTAATGTCAAATTGCTTAAACTCTAGCAGCATCCTAACAAACATTCTGGCGTTCCCAAGCTGTGTTTTTTTCTCTCCAATTGCACCTAATACTTACCAGAATTAAGTTTTAAAATTCTTGCTTTTGTTTTGACTTTTCATATCTTTGAGACGTTGCAAACTGCTTCACGGAATATATGGTTAAGTGACTGTACCATATACATAACAATGACTTGGGTTTATATAGCGCCCACCACACCAGACAGCATCTCAGAGCGCTTCCCAATAATGGATCCCCGGCCGAGGCAGGGGTAAAAAGGTAACTGAAGTCGTGGTCGAAATGAAAGATCTTCAGAGAAGAGAGGGGGGTGAGGTGAAGGGAGTGAGTTTCAGAGCCTCAGGGTATAGTGGCTGAACGCACGGCAGAGGTGGAGTGGAGGATTCGGGGGATAAGGAAGAGGCTAGGCCCAGTAGAGCGAAGGCAGCGAGTACTGTTTTGAGGCGAGAGGAGGTCAGAGAGATAGAAGGGTGCAGAGGAGTGGAGGGATTTGAAATCAAACATAGAAGCCAATCGTGCACAGCAGTGTTCACAAATGGTTGTGAATTGATTGGTCACTTTTTAAAAAAAAATTTAGTAAATAAGTAAGTTAATGCATGTTCCTCCTAAGAGAAAATGTACATTCCATTCTAGAGAGAGGAAAAATTCCATGTCTATATGATAAATATATATATCTATGTGGAATTCTCTATCTAGTCTGATGATGAACTTCCATGTGCGTCAGACACCTGGATGGCCAAAATATATGTTTGTGAGGAAGTAGATAGAGGAGCTGGAGACTTGTGTTTCTGGAGAAATCCACCATTGAGCAAAGTAAATGATGATGCATTCCTTGCTGGTCTCCCTCCTTTCACCATCAACAAGGACCAGCTAATAGAAAATTCCATTGTCCATATTCCCAGCCTCACTAAACTCTGCATGCCCATCACCAAAATTCTTGACAGGCTTCATAGGCTCCCTGTATACAAACAGATCAACTTCAAGATCCTCATTCTCACCCATAAAATCCCTTCATCCCCTAATACTTCCCTACCTATCTCACCTGCTTTTTCCCCACTCATTTAAACAGACGCTTTGTTCAGCTAACCCAGGTCTTCAGTGTAATCCCCAACCCCTCTGTACCACAATGAGTGGCTTGTCTTCAACCACTATGATCTCAGTAATTCCATTGCTCGCTGTGCCCTCACATTGAAAGAGCCATACAAATGTAATTTTGTTGTTGTAGTTGTTTTAATCTTCCCTAAAAACCTACCTCTTCAACCACACATACTGCTCACCTTACCTGTGCCCTTACCTGTCACTGGACAGTACTCCAAGACATTATTCTATAAACTAATAATCCTTGCATTTGATATAATATTTTTCACATCTCAAAGCACTTCGCAGGATATACCTTAAAGTGAATTGACTATATATTTTGTGAGTGAAAACAGGCCAATTGCACACAGGAGTTTCCCACAAACAGTCTTGTATTGTGTGACCAAATTATTATTATTTTTTTTCTTGAGGGATTATTATTGGGCATATGGAGTAGGAAAATTTGAGGTTTTTTCCTGCTGAGAATCAAATCCAGGTCTCTTGCTTGTGAGGCGAGTGCACTAACCACTGAGCGATAGGTGGTCCTACATGAAGTGTACTATATAAATGCAAGCTTTTGGTGGTGTTGTATTCAATTTATCAAGAGATACATTGAGATGTTCTTCCAACATGAAAGGCACTATATAAATATCAATTTTATTGAACATTGCACGATTCCGCACTACCTCACCCCTCAGGGCAATGAAACTCATTTATGCCATCATTATGTCCAGGCTCAACTATGCCAAATGCTCTACTTGTTGGCCTCCCCTATTCATCCCTCTTTAGGCTGCAGATCATCCAGAACTCAGCAGCCCATACTGAACTCTTCCTGCGCCAAGCTCTGTGAGCCTATTACCCCCATTCTCATCAAACTCCACTGGCTTCCCATCACACAGAGGATTCAATTCAAGATCCTGGTCCTCATATTCAAAGCCATCCATGGCCTCACTCCACTCTGCCTCTGCAAGTTTCTAACCCCCTACCAACCTGCCCTCTCCCTCCGCTCAGCAGCCAACCCACCTGCCTCTGCCCCCAAACTTCTGGAATTCCATCCCATAGTGCGTGCACCTTGCCCCCTCCCTAAACCCTCAAGCTGACCTCAGGACCCTCCTCTTCAACAGTCCCATCCGTCACCCCAATTCCCCTCCTTTCCCTCCACCCTCCCCATGCCGACCCCAGCTCCACTCTGAGACATTGACTGTCCAGTGACTTGGGATGGCCTCCCCACATAAAATGGGCTATACACATGTAATTTTGTTGTTGAATTGTAGTATGTGTTAATCATGGAGAATCTCAAGAGCCTTGACTGAACTCTTCCCGAGTCTTTTTTGGTGACTAGCCCAAACCAGAGATAACAGAGAAGCTGGATACCAGGACAGGTTAAAAAAAAAACTAGGCGGGGATCAGAAGTAACCGAAAAAATCTCTGTATATATATATATATATATACATATATATGTTTTATATATATATATATATAAAACAAGTGGAGAACAATGAAATATAGAGAGGAAAGTGAGAATAAGAGCAACTTCCATACAGTACCGGTTCTCGGGGTGGGAGGGGATGTAGTAGGGGTCAATGTGTTGTCTCTGCAGCTCTGAGCTTTTCCCTGTGATTTGACTCCTATCTGTCTGGACAATTTACATTCTCAGTCGCTGAGTGAGAAGTGTATATCTTATTGTGAATGGAAGCCCTTTTGCTTCTTTTCAAGAGTTTGTCAAATGTAATGCAATGTGACGTGAGCAGAAAGGAGTTTGTAAAGAATATACAAGCAGCGTGTCAGAAGCTGGCCTTGAACTTCTTGGATTGAGTCTGAGCCCTGCGAGACAAAAGGGATGCATTTAGCCTGACATGAATAATACATTTGTTGAAACGTGGAAAGCTATGTGATTCACTGATTATACCCTAATTAAATGCCAATGAACTACTCGGGTCGGAATCCTCAATTGTACTGCACCTCGGACATGGGCAAGCATCAGGTTATAGACATGCGATTCCTAACATAACTGAAGAATGAGATAGCCAAGGCTTCTCTGGCAGCTCAATTGATACACTTATTGCATGTGTCTTACAGGTCAGAAAACTCACAGGTTTAATGCCTCAATGGCTGGTGTTTTTCTAGCATTGTTATTGTTGTTTACCAGCACCTAGAATTGGTAGATTTGCACATATTTCAGTGGCACAGTAGCTCAATATTCACCTTGGAGTTTTAATATTCTAGCATCTTAGCATCTTCCACTCCCCCCACCCCCTCTCCACCCTCAACACCACTTATTCCCTGGGCATAGACATGGAGGCGGGGGAGCTCACAGGAAGGAAAGGCAAATTCAGTTACTGGTGAATGGAACCGTTCTTGTGTTTCCATTAATAGTTCGAACTGGGAAGTGTTCCATTCCATGGAAGCGGCCAGGCACCAGGTTACAGTCAGACACCCATCTGATCATCAGTCCAATAAAGGCCAGACTGAGCTCTCAGTCCACGGAACGCTGCACAATGGAGGAGGGAAGAATAGCAAAGTGGTTTTTTCCCCAGACTTTTTTAAAATAAAACGAATGAAAATGTCTTAAGAATCGGTTGACATTTTCAATCGCAAGTAAAAAAAAGAGCTGCCTCATCATTACACTGAAAACTTTCTCAATATTCACAGATGGGGACATTCACTTCATTTTTTTTTGGCTGTTGGGTTGTTTCAATCTGGAAGGAAAGCAAACAGAATTTGGTTCATAACATTCTGGAATCCTCCCAACTTGTGTCTGTTCCGGAGACAGTCTCTTAAATTAAGAAGGATAAACACGAGCTGACAGAATTAAATCCACGGTTTGCTGCTCAGCCAGCCAGTCACTGTCTGATAACTCACACACTTGGTTAAGATGTAGGTGGAAAGGGCGTTGAGTACCTCCCCATTTACAACTGTGATATTTCAAAGATGTCACTTGTTTAACTGGACATATCTGGGGGAGGATACTGGATCGGAAGAGAAGTTTATTTAGAGCGATGAAGAAGGGGAAAACAAACTATAACAGCTGCGCTGGATGGTCCGTCAATCACCATCTGACTGCTCACTGAATTGAATACAGACCATACAGAGCACCCTGTTTCTAACAGAGTTGCTATCTGTAAACAGGACTGCACAACAGTGAACACCAAACTGTGTCTGTTCTCGATAAGCAATTCGTCAGAGTAATAACCACAAAGGCCATTGCAACTTATATACTTTTACGTCAACCTGACTGAGTAGAGGAAATGACTGAAGCAACAAAGGGTAGCAAAACCATCATTGATATAAACATACATATACAGTATATATATGAACATTGTCTATAATGTGTATTGGAATATTAGCGAAAACGCCTTAACAATCCGGCAGGCGCTAATGTTTAGGAGACAGTGGTTCAGTTGGTAGCATTCTTGCCTCTTGAGGCAGAATCTCAATTTGGGGATTTTGTGCTGGAGCAAATGCTGCCTTCTTGGATGTGCTTCTTGCTGTCTTTCATAGGAGAGGTCAGAGGTCTCCTGTGCTTGTTCAATAACAACAACAACAAATTACTCTTGTACAGCTGGAAAACATTGAAGGTCAGATTACGTTATTTGAAAAGAAGAGGGGAGTTTCTCCTTGCGATCTGGCCCCAAGTTCCCCTGGATAAGCTTGCTCATTCACTTTGTTGTTATTGTTCATCTAATAGACAGTCATTAAGCACACTTTCTGGGAGAATTGCTGTAAAGGGATTTGAGGCATCATAACATTTTCCATATGAAATGTGAGTGTTATTATTATCAATAATAATGAGTAAATCAAAACCTCAAGGATGGAAGATTCTGGACTCATTATTATCACTGAAATCAGATGTAAAATCTCAAGTGCTGAATGATGTGGAAACAATTGGTCAGAACCCAAGCTCAGGCAGCAGCAGCACATCAGTTCATATTTAACAATCCCACAGAGTGGGAGGACTTGGATTCAGCTAGTTATCATCAGCCAGATACATAGCGCTTTGGAATGTTTAGATTTAAAAAAATTAAATCTGCTCCTTGCATTTCCCCCTTCCCGAAAAATAAAAAACTGTATAACCTAAACAAAACAAAGTATCGGGAACCTCAAAACATTGTGCTCAGTTTCAAACAAAACAAATGAAGGTATGTCAGATAAGTAGCACAGACTAAAAGACAATTAGATATGGGAAGTGGAAACCGAGAGTTGCATAGAATAAAAATTATTTTAACAATCCTTGCATTTGATATAGTGTTTTTCACATCTTCTACGCACACGAAGGGGTTGGGGAGGTGTGGGGAGAGGCGGGTATAGATTGTAAATTGAGCATGTACTGTACTTAGAGTGCTTTTTTAACCAGATAAACTTTACTGTAACAATGTTGTGAATTTTTAAACATATCCCCCCTTGTAATGAAAAGAACACTCACCTCTTAAAACAAAAGTCTGCAAGCATTGCAGTGATGGTGCGTTCAGTTAAATATTAAATGCATATTGTCTGCTACATAGCGAATTCCTATTCACCATAGTTTCTGGATTATATTGACACCCAGTTGCTCCTGGCGTTGGAGTGGCCAGAATCTACAAGGGAGGCAGTGCAGAGTGCAAACTCCAATATCGGTTTCTTATGCATACAGAATTTCCCGTGTTATCTGTAAACCTTGGAAATGTTGACATACACAAGGCTGCAGCTCAGATTGAGTAGGAATGTTGCTGTTAATTCACAAAGAAACATTGCTCATGAATTCAGTATGAATGGCAAATGCATTTTGTACAAATACTTAAACCTGCAGTTTTGATGACTGCTAACTCTTAAGGAAAATCTACTGTTTCGGTTAACCACAACTTCTAACCCCAGCGGGTATGCTGTTTCTGTTAACTGTAGCTCTATCTAGATAGTGGTGTTCAGTGAAATAGTAGCTGCACCAGTGGTCACTATTCATAGATTCATAGAATTTTACGGCACAAAAGGAGGCCATTCGGCCCATCTAGTCTGTGCCGGCTCTTTTATCAGAGCGATTCAATCCCACTGCCCTGCCCGCTCCCCGTAGCCTAATAGACCTGTTCTCCCTAAATAAAGATCTAATTCCATTTTAAAAGTTGTTATCGAATCAGCCTCCACCACCTTTTCAGGCAATGCATTCCAGATTCGAACAACTCGCTGAGTGAAAAAAATTCTCCTCAGCTCCCCTCTACTTCGCCTTGAAACTATTTTAAATCTGTGACCATGAGTCACAGATTCGCCCACGAGTGGAAATTGTTTTTCTCTATTTGCCCTGTCGAAACCCCTCATGATCTTATAAACCTCTATTAGGTCTCCCCTCTTCTCTGCTCCAGAGAGAATAGCCCTAGCCTATCTAGCCTCTCCTCATAGCTGAAGTCCCTCAATCCTGGCACCATCCTAGTAAATCTTCTTGGTACCCTTTCCAATGTCTTCACATCCTTTCTGTAGTGTGGTGACCAGAATTGAACACAGTATTCCAGCTGAGGCCTCACCAGTCTTATAGAGGTTAGTCAGCACTTCCTGACTTTTGTACTCTATACCCCTATTTATAAAGCCTAGTATCCCATATGCCTTCTTAACAGCCTTGTCTACCTGTCCTGCCACCTTCAAAGAGTCACTAACACAAATCCCCAGGTCTCTCTGTTCCTTCACACCATTTAAAATTGTACTATCTACCCGAAATTGCCTGCCTTAATTTCTTCTCCCAAAATACATCACCTCACACTTCTCTGCATTAAACGTCATCTGCTATGTGTCTGCCAACTTTACCAATTTGTCTATATCCTCTTGCAGATGGCTACTATCCTCCTCACTATTTACTATTCTCCCTAACTTAGTGTCATCTGCAAACTTGGAAACTGTACTCCCTACACCCAAGTCCAGATCATTGATGTAGATTACAAAGAGCAATGGTCCCAAAACCGATCCCTGTGGCACACCACTGCTCACTTCCCTCCAGTCTGAAAAACAGCCGCTCACTACAACTCTCTGCTTTCTGTCTCGCAGCCAGTTGTGGATCCACTCTGCCACTGTCCCTTTTACGCCGTGGGCCTTTAATTTCCTAATAAGTCTCATGTGGCACTTTGTCAAATGCCTTTTGAAAGTCCATGTAAACTACATCAACTGCGCTACCATTATCCACCCATTCCGTTACCTCATCAAAAAATTCTATCAGATTTGTAAGGCAAGATTTGCCTTTAACAAATCCATGTTGACTGTCCTTTATTAGCCTATATCTTTCTAAGTGAAGATCTATCTTGTCCCTGATTATGGACTCTAGAAGTTTGCCCACTACCGACGTTAGACTGACTGGTCTGTAGTTACCAGGCTTGTCCTTCTGCCCCTTTTTATACAAGGGAGTAACATTAACTATCCTCCAGTCCTCTGGCACGACCCCTGTGTCCAAGGAAGATTGAAAGATCGTGGCCAGAGTCCCTGCTATTTGCTCCCGTGCCTGCCTTAGTAACCTAGGGTGCATCCCATCCGGACCAGGTGACTTATCCACCTTGAGCGACGTCAACCTTTTTAGAACTTCCTCTCTGGTTATAATTATTCTATCCATTTCTCCTACCCTCTCCTCCAATACTATGGCATTGGCTGTATCCTTTTCTTTTGTGAAGACAGAGGCGAAGTACTCATTCAGTACATCAGCCATGCCCTCTGCCTCCACAATGAGATTTCCTCCTAGGTCCCTAATTGGCCCCACCCTATCCTTGACCAACCTTTTACTCTTAATATGTTGGTAAAAAAACCTTAGGGTTCCCCTTAATCTTACTCGCTAATTGTTTGTCTTTGCCCCTCTAACTTCCTTTTTTAGTTCTATCCTACACTTCCTATATTCTGCTTGGTTCCCTTCTGAATTTTGAGCCTGACACTTATCATAAGCCTCTTTTTTTTGGTTTATTTTGGCCCCGATTTCCTTAGTCATCCAGGGAGGTTTGGATGCCTTACATTTCACCTTTGTGGGGATGCTTTTGACCTGTGCCTGAACTATCTCCTCTTTGAACACTGCCCACTGCTCGTTAGTTGTCTTACCTGCCAATTTTTCTTTCCAATCCACCTTGGCTAGGTCCCACCTCAACTCATATTATTTAACTTGTTGCTGTTAGGTTCACATAAAGCAGAAACTTATTGCGAGATTTATGTTAATATCAGCACACGATCATGGTCTTTTTAGAAATGTTTAATAAAAAAAGTATTAAGTGTGTGAAGGATCAAACACAAACGCCGAGGAACTTTAATATACCAAGGATTATTCTGGAAGATTAAAATGGGAGTAAAATAAGTGAAAATATGCTTTGGGACACGATTGCTTCCTGGCTCCTGCGTGATGGTTAAAGAACCTAAGGAAGAAAAGGCGACATTAAATCCAACATTCTATTAAATAAAAATCAGGAAATAGCAGAATAGTTTACAGATGAGACCTTGGTTTAAAATCGTATCTGAAGGATGGCACTTTTGACAATGCTACGCTCCTTCAGCATTGCACTGGAGTGCAAAGCACATCAAATACTGTAGAATTCATGAGAATTTTTGAAAGGCAGCATTGTTTCACAATTCGCCCTGCTGTCGTGATGTGCTGTACAGTACAATGGAAGGACTTTCATGAACTTCAAGGGCTTTTCTTCCAAAAAGAACTCAGTAAAATTTGATTGTTAGAATGTGTCTGCCTTCTTTTTCAGAAATGTTACTTTTATATTGAGCTCCAGGATACAACACCGCAAAGATGACAATTTATTTCAATCAATTATTTGAGTGAACAAAGTTCATTCTAATCTAGGAACAAGCTCCATTGTATATTGATCATCCTTTGATTGATTCTTTTACAATATTTGCTTCCTTGTTGCAGATTGGTGTTGCAATATTGTGTTCTCTGGGACAATCTATGTACCTGACATTTTGGCTTAACAAAAAAAAATTTAACCACTTGTACATTATGTTTGTGACAGTTGTGTTTTCGAATTAAATATTTTTCTGTTCCTCATTACAGCATGAAACTTGCTGATACTCAGACTAAGCATAAAGAGCTAACCGCAGATATACAGAAGTTCCGATAGTGCCACATCCAACACAACTTACAGTTGTCCAGTTTTGGGGGCTAGGTGTCCAGGCATTTAAAATGGGCTGCATGGGAAAATTGTTACAGTGGAAGCAGAGTAAATCTTTCAATTTTTAATACCATCATGGAGGGTGGGTAGGCTTGTGTCCATAAAATCTGAAGGAGGCCACTCAGCCCATCATGTCTGTGCTGGTTCTCTGAAAGGAATATCATTTTATTCTCATTCTTTTTACTTTTCTTCACTACTCACCTCCCCTATCCCTTTCTCTACTGCTAAGTCTTCCACATCGTGTTTCCCTAGAAGGCAGTGGCTTCCAAACTTTGAATAGTGGCGCCCCCCCCTAACTCAGCAACGTTTTTATTGCTGAATTAGTGGGAGCGCCGCTATTCAAAGTTTGGAAGCCACTGCCTTACAGGGAGTGGCTTCCAAACATTGCTTGTGAATTCAATATGAATGGCAAATGCATTTTGTATGAACTACCCCCCTCCTTCACACTTGGCTCCTCACACTCGGGTCCTCGGCTCCACCCCAGCCGGGGCTCCACCGCTGGCTGCTGGGCTGGCAGGCCTGGGGACCAGGGGTGGAGTCTGTCGACTGACTGACTGACCCACAGATTAACAAGCCCCAAACTCAAGCAGGCACCGCCTCTGGGTAAATGAACTCAACCAACCTTCACACAGCTACTCTACGTTCCTCAAGTCCAAACGACTTCACTCTCTGATCGCAGCTCAAACTAGGGTCCGGCGATATATCGATATATCGGTTATGTCGATATAATTTTCATAATATAATTTCAATATTCCATATTGGAATTTAAAATATATCGATAAAATCTAAAAATTTGATATGCAAAAAAATCGATATATCGCAAATATCAGTATATTGTGTCCGGCGATATTTCGATATATATCAGTATGATGCAGACTTTTTCAACTTGCGCACCCCTGAATATGCGCGCATCTCCGAATGCGCGCGCATGTGCAGGACAAAAAAAACCGCAATATCGATATATATCGATATGGGCAAACCGATATATGGATATCGGAAAAATTCAATATCAAGGGACGCTAGCTCAAACTATTGGAATGAAATGATTAAACCTCACCTTACAGTACCGACTAGAATGGATAACTTCAATCTCTGTGTTCCAACATTCCGTGTTCACCAACTCTATCCTCAACCCGCTCTGTGAGCTCCCCATTAATGTAACAACCTCTCCCTCGTCCTGTCCCCATCAAACCTCAGCCTCTGTTCCTAACAACTTCCCGTCTCGACCGACAATGTGATCCAGAGTTTGGCTCATATGTGTTCGGATGTCAGACATCCTGCATGGAGTCCACGTAATGTTGCCAAACCCCCAGAGTGTAGAAAAATGCAAAAGGGGGAGAGAAAGAGTGTAACAGCCTTGATTACCACTGTAATGTTTCCATTATTACACTTACCTGATGTTCCACAAATCCTGAGGTGTTAGAGCTACAGTGAAAGAAAAATGGTGTGAGTTTCAGGTATACGTTTGGGTGATGGCTGAGGTGAAGCCCAGAGGTGAACAAGGTCTCAGGCATGGATGTGCTCCAGGTCAACTTCTGAATAACTGAGGAGACCCCATCCCAGCAACAACTGGCAGAAAGGAGCCTCCTCGTCAAACCTCAAAATGATGAACAGAGTGTGAGAAATTCATCCATAAATACAATAAATTGTATAATCTCACACAGATCAGTCAAGCTAGCAACACAATGATCCCACAGGGCTCTGGATACCCAAGGTTCAGACTCTTTCCCTTCACCACCACAGAAAAATACCATTGTATGTGATTTACAGTCCACCAGAAGGACAAGTGCAGACTTTGAGGCCTGAACTGACTCAACCACCCACTCAAGGGCCCGAACCAACTCAGCCTTATCAACAACTGCACTGTGATCCCATCTGCATCTAGACCGCCTCGACTACTACACTTACCCAGTCTGTAGAGAAACCGACTCGTGGCAGCTACACTGACCCAGTCCCGGCAGAGAACGACTATCGGTAGCTACACATTGCCGGTCGCTAGTAAACCAACCGTGCAAACAGTTCTAAGCCGGCCCTGGCGGTGACTGACCTGAGGTGAGGCGAGACAGCTGGCTGGCTGCAAAAAAGAAAACTTGCACAATAGTTTTAACACAGAATAGTTCTCTTTTTTCAACAAACAAGTTCCATCTCTGTACGTTCCACCTCTGTGCATTCCCCACCTCTGTGCATTCCCCACTGTCCTGTCACATTACAAACCCCCAGCTTTATATTTCTGCTCAATCATCCCTAAGGGGCGGTGCCCAATTATCACAAACTCCAATCAGGCCAGTTTATCATACAGCCCATGTTAACTCCCTTTAACATAGTTTGCTTGCCAATAGGTTACTTCTAAACTATGAATAGCGGTGCCCACCTAACTCAGCAATGTTTTCGTTGCTCCCTCCCTCCTTCACATTCGGCTCCACACGTATTCGGGGGCTTGAGATGCTAAAGCTCTGCGCCTCCCCATCCAGCACCCTCAAAAAAAGACACAGTCTACAGTTTGGAAACCACTGCTATAAGGTGTCGATTGAGTTGCTCAACAACTCCATGCTCACTCTTACTTAATCCTGAACAGCTTCCCAGCTCCACAAATCTTCTTGTACAATGTGGAGTTCTGTAGCTCAATGGTTGGAGCACTAGGTTCAATTCCCGGCAGGGCAAAATGTGGAGCAAATTTCCTCACTCCACATGCCTTTGTTTACCCAGTAAGTAGGAACCCACTTGTAAGTCAATTGGTGGATTGCTTTTCTGGGAGTAATAATTTATAATAAAAAAAGTTTTATCACTCAATCCATGACACTGCTATGTGCAATTGATAGCCATGTTTGGGATGTCCTCCCGACATGAAAGGCACTATACAAGTGTAATGTTTTTTGTTTTGCCCACAAAATATGCAGTCAGTTCACTTTGCAGCATATTTGGTGGGCACTTTGCAATGTCTCAAAGAAGTGATAAGATGCTATATCAAATTGAAGGATTATTAATACTAATAAATCATGGCTGATTTGAGACATCCTACTGATGTGAATGGTGCAATATCAAATTATTATTTATGTACTATCCTAGATCTCAGCGAGATTATCTGCTTCTGTCACAACTCTCTCTTGCTCCCCCATCATACCCACGGGAGAAACCATCATCCACTCCTTTGTCATGCCCAAACTAGCATTTCCTAATGCTTTGCTCATTATTATCCTTACCCCTAAATGCCTCTGTGGCCTTGTTCCACCTTATTCATGGTCTCCTTTGATTACTTTGCTGTGCCAAACATTGGTTTGCTGTCCTACCATTGATGAGCTAGATTTCAGCCACTTTGCTCCTTCTCTCTGGAGAACTTTCCCAAAGTCTTTTTACTTTCTTCAACTTTCTAAATCCTAGCCCTTTGTGCTTTTGGGCAACTACCCCCCACCACCAGTTCTCTTATCTCTCCCTCCCAGTGGTGGCCCATGGTCTTTGTTAGGGCTTTGAGACACTCTTGAAAGTATGAAAATAAGCATAACTATTTAAAATGCAAAGATTTAGCTCCTCTCCTAAATTTCACCATGTTTGCCTGCCTGTGCCACTACCTCTCCCCACCCACAATCCCTAAGGAGAAACCATTAATTTATCTCCAAACTTGTGGTTTATTCTTGGGACATCCTCTTGACTTGAAAGGTGCTACATAAATGTATTTTGTTGGTGATGTTGCTCTAATTGGGAGCTGTTTTCCCCAAGCACATTTCACAAGTTTGATTTGGACAAAGAAGGCCCTTCAGATCATTTTTTCACTCTTCCAGAAAACCCATCCTCATACCACCCCTCACCGCCATAAAACAGCATCAAGCTGCTTTATACATATGTTCTGACCTCAACCATTCATCATTTCTAGATTTTTTAAAACATTTTTAACCTTAAAACATTTTTTAAATTTCCATTGCATTTTCACCAACTAAAAAACTCAGAACACAGAAACTGTTCCATTTGGCATTTGCTAAGAGAGTTGACATATACTGTAGCTCTCTCTATAAGTGAGTAGCTCAGTGTTTAGAGCACTCACCTTGCAAGTGAGAGACCCGTATTCGATTCCCGGCAGGGCAAAACCTTGGACAAGTTTCCTTAGTCTACATGTCTGATAATAATCCATTCTGAAAAGAGCAATAATAAATTGGTCATTTCAATGCAGGCTGTTTGGAGTGCTGTTTGGCCATTTCAATGCAGCAATTGGCTGCTGCATTTCGCCCACAAATACAGTCAATTCAAGTTACAGTATATTCTGTGAAGCGCTTTGAGAAGTTTAGAATATGTTATAATCCCTATATCTAATGCAAGGATTATTATTATTATAAGTGCAATAAAATTGGACCTCAATGGGAACCCGTGCAAACGCCGCAGTGCCTGTCGGAACACTGGAGGAGCACTGGCTCAGCAGGATGGTCAGCGATAAAATAATGTTTGTAGCCCAAAGAAAATCAAGAACTAGCCCCAAAGTAGCCCAATAGTGATGGCTTGCCTCCTATGTGTAATAATATGTGGTCGATTTTAAGTAGTGCTTTTGAAACTATGGTTTTTTTTTTAAAAAAGCCTTCAAAGGTGGGGGTAGTGGGGGGAGAGGAGAGAGGCAAACATTTTGCTGGTTTTAAATGTTCGGAACAAAATTAACCACCCGCCCCAAAACCGCGTCGCTTCACGCAGCACTGCATCCAAAACCCGCCCAACTGGGCGTGAAACCCGCCCAATCCCAGCAACGTTGCTGATCATCGGGAGCGTTGGAATAAAACCGTACGCGTAGTGGCTGATGGGATTCTGGAGGAGTGTGGCTGGGAGGACCTGGTGCTGAGGGATTGCAGCGCGCGCCGAGGAGCGGGAGAGAGAAGCGGGGATTAGAGGCGGCGCGAGAGGGGGTGAGTATGGGCAACGGCGTCGCGGGGGCAAGGCGGCGACGCGGTAAGCTCGAGTGTCCGAGGCATGGTCTTGTCAGTGACTTGGAGTGCTGGCAAAGGGAGCGGAGGCCGGGCAGGGAGAAGTCCAGGAAATAACACCCGCCTGAGAGAGGAATGTGGGAGGGATTGGGACTGGGACTGGGAGAGGATGGAGGGAGAGTGTGTGAGGAGAGTGTGAGAGAAAAGGCAGAGAGAAAGAGACTGTGTGAGGACAAGAATGAAGGGGGAATGGGAGAGGGAGGGTGAGAGAGTAGAGGGAGGGTGAGAGAGTAGAGGGAGGGTGAGAGAGAAGAGGGAGGGTGAGAGAGAAGAGGGAAGACTGAATATGTGTGAGAAATAACTTCTCTTTGGAGAGTGAAAGGGAAATTGGAGAGGAAGAAAGGAAGTTTGAAGGTTGAAAAGAAGAAAAGGAATCACTTATATTTCAAATTCCTTGTTAGCAGGCCCAAAAGTCATAGAAATGTTGTGTAGAAAAAACGTAGAGAGAATGTTTCGGATGATCCGACTGAGATTTTACAAATGGCATACATTCTTTTAACTGACAGATCAAAAGTCTTGTCAATTAGATTTTTGTTTTCACTGAGAACTTGAGTGGGTTGGGATTGTAATACACTTGATATTTTATAACTTTGACACTTGGCTATAGTTTAACATATAGTTACATTAGATGGAAACAGAAACTGTCTGCGATACATCTTATATTTTCTAGGCAAAGCTGTGCAGTGCAATGCTGAGAGAGTGCATAAATGTGACATCATAGAATCATACAGTACAGAAGGAGGCCATTTGGCCCATCTTGTCTTGTCTCTTTGAAAAACGCTGTTCAAATGAATCCCACTCTCCCCATAGCCTCACAAATCTATCCTCTCCAAATAAATGTCTTTTTTTTTCAAAGTTAGCGAATCTGCATCTACCACCCTTTCAGGCAATGCATTCCAGATCTGAACAACTCGTTACGTGAAAAAGTTCCTCCCTTCTGTTTCTTTTAACAACTATTTTAAATAGGTGTTCTCGGGTTACCAGCCCACTATCAAGTGGAAATAATTTCTCCATGTTCACCCTATTGAATCCCCTGATACTTTTGATAACTTCTATAAAGTCATCTCTTAACCTTCATTGTTCCAAGGAGAATACCGTATATCTCCGCGTATAAGGCGCACTTTTTTTCACGTCGGAAGATCTCGAAAGTTGGGGGTGCGCCCTATACGCAGGTACAAGAAATTTTGAGCCTCGGAAATACAGTAAACAGGAGGGGCGGCCGGCGCGCTGTCAGCCGGGGTTTGGTCAGTGTGTCCGGCTGGGGTTGGGAGGAACGGGTGACAGGGCCTCGGCCGCCCGGGCAGCAGCAGCAGCAGCAGCGGACTTCAGTGCTGTGCTTGCTGCCTGCCTTCTGCCTAACCCAGTCTGCCTGCCTCACTCCCTGCCGCTCTCTCTCCCTGCCTGCCTGCCTCTCCCTCCCTCCCTGCCTGCGTGCTTCCTTCCCTCCCTCCCTGTGTGCCGGCCTGCCTCTCTCCCTGTCTCTCTCCCTGCCTGCGTGCCGGCCTGCCTCTCTCTCTCTCCCTGGCTGCCTCCCTGCCTGCCTCTCTCTCTCTCTCTCCCTACCTACCTGTCTCTCCTGTCTCTCCTCCCTTCTGCCGGCAATATCATTGAAAATGCTTCCGGTTTTTTTTCATCAAGAAAAGGTCAAAAGTGGGGTGTGTGCCTTATACGCGGGTGCACCTTAAACGCGAAGATATACGGTAATCTTAGCTTCTCTAGCCTCTCCTGATAACTGAAGTCCCTCATTTCTGGTACTGTACTGTACAATCCTGGTAAATATCCTTTGCACCCTCTCCAATGCCTTGACAGCTGTGGCCTAACCAACATCCCATCTGCCTGTTCAGATAGATGTTGAAGATACATATGCCACTTTTCAAAAAAGGTTGTATCAGCAATCCCCAGTTAAAATTAGTCATTCACGTCTTGGCTATTTTTGGGACATTGCTGTTTGAAAATTGTCTGCTGTCTTTGTCTACAAATACACAGTCACTACACTTTATAGTTAAATCATGTGAGGCACATGTATACCTTTTTGTTGGTGTGGCAATGTGCTATTTCAAATGCAAGAATTATTATCACCAATTTTAGTCCTGAAATGCCTTGGGATGTTCTCCCGACGTGAAAGGCGCTCTATAAATTTAATTTTAGTCGTTTGTTGTTGAAGATATGTTGGTGGCCTACCCATTGCAAAGGGTTTTGTGGGTGAAGTTGGGGGAATTTCGTGAAATTAAATGTAACTGATAAAAAGATATAATATGGGTTTGTGACAATGATTTTCAGCTGCAACCAATTTTTGAGGTGGGGGGTGGGAAATGAGAATTTTCTGAAGAATGATTTCACTGATTAGTAGCAGGTGGTTGGAAATGAATAAACTCCCGATATGTACAATAGATATTTAAATATTTGCTAAATTGTGTTGAATTGGCACTTTTTTGTTAATCAGTGCTGTGTATTAACAATCATTCTCAGTTGTACTGTGCTTTGTTTAGCTTTCTGCTGTATTGTCATTGGGAGCACAATTGCCTCCTGTGAGTCCTGCAAGCTGAAGCCATAACGGGTAGGGACTCCACAACAGTGGTGTTGAACTCCACAACAGTCACCAAAGTGCACACTTTGTGGTCCCCATGTCTTGACTCTTTCCACCTTGTGCCTAATCTCCAAAATTGGATAAACCAGATGGTGTGCTCTATGTGTTCCTGGGTTTTATTGAAGTAGATTGTTTTGATACACCACCAACCTCTCTGTGTTCACTATCACATTTGCCTCCCCCTTAAAACCGCTTGTATTGTCCCCACCTTCAAAATAATTCTCTTGACTCATCACTTGTCTAACTACCGTCCCATCTCCTACTTTCCTCTCTAAGAATGAGTCATTGCTTCACAGTTTCCTTCCCTGCCATGGTACAAATCCCTCCAATCTGGTTTCCATGCTGCCAACAGTAGAGAGATGGTCTTAACCAAAGTCACAAATTATATTCTGGTTATCTGTGACCAGGCTCTGTCTGCTTCCTCATCCTTCTCAATCTCTGCCATTTTTGACAATGCTGACCAGTACCACACTATTCTCCACTGCCTCTCTCGACTAAACTTTCACGGTTCTGAGCTTACCTGGTTTCACTCTTACCTTTCCATGTCCTCCACTTTATATCAATGAATTGTTTCTCCTCCACCTCCTGCGCTATCATGTGGCATTCCTCAGGGTTTTTCTTTTCTTGGTCTTTTCCTCTTCAATATTTATATGCTTTCCACTAGGCAGTATACCATCTGCAGGCATCGGATTAACTTCACAAGTTTGTGAATGAGACCGAACTTTATATTTCAGCCTCCACCCTTGATTCCAGGACATCTGCTGTCCTGACTGATTGCATGTCAGACTTCAAATCCTGGATGGGATGAGAGCCAACTTTCTCCATTTAATGTCAATGAAATAAAGGCTCTCCTGCTTGGCTCCCATCAGTGTCTTTCAGCTTGGTGGCTGACAGCATCACTATTCGTGGATGTAGTCTCCACCTCTCCAAGCCAGTATAGATCCACTACCTTCATCCATGCTTTCGTCACATCCAGCCTTGGCTCACTGAACTCTGCAGCTTTCCTGTTACTATTATTGACTGTGCCTGAAGTTATCCTCCCACCATGCTTGCCCCTCACTCTTCTTGACTCCAACCCCCAGTTTGGGTGCAAACTACTTGGGCATCCTGCTGACACGAAGGGCGATATATAAACACAATTTGAATTGATTAAGAAAAAAATAGGTCTGGGTTCAAATTAGGGCACACAGAACATTTATGATGTCTGTCAAGTGATTGCTTATCCCACTTATTCTGGGGGTTTTCCGCACAGTGGTGGTACAGTTGTAGCTCATTGTTTGAGGATTTTTGGTGAAATAAATTGGAAGCCTTTAAGTAAATGGCAATATTTTCTTAAAAAGCAATTTTTGAACTTTAATCCTTCCTTTGACTGAGCTTTGAAGTGAACCAGATGGGCTGCTTGAAAACTCATTCATGTTTGAATTGACCATTTCTCCTTTGATAAATGTATCAATAAACAGTTACTGATGTTGAGACAAACCAAATGGCAGAGAATATCCCTAGGGAAATGAATGGGATTCCCACAATTGATGCAGACTTTCCTTGTTGGGCATTGCTCTGAGGGGTGGGTGGGTATAGTGAAGCAGCAAATTCATATCTTAATAAGCTGTGAAATCCAAAGTAAAAATAGAAAATTTAGGAAATATTCAGCAAGCCTAAGCAGTAAAGCATTTTGTTTTGTGTAGAACATTTTGTCAGAACTGAGTTATCAATTGGTTCAGTTTAACATCTATAATGGCTGTTGCAGCAGCAAGCCAAGTCATTATACTGTAATGTTTGTGCTTGTGATAGGTGCCTTTTCGAACTTGACTCATGTAATTGAATTTTGCCAGCCAAAGCAGACCCCCTTCCCTAACATCCTTTTGTGTTATTTACTGAATGTGCTACTGTTCGCAGCGTGAAATGCCAATGCCCTCCTCGCCAGTCTCCCCTCTGCCACCATTCATAAAATCCAAGTTATTCAAAATTCTACTGCCTGCATTCTCACCTGAACCAAACTTTGCTCCCCGATTACCCTTGTCCTTGCCAGACTTCACAGGCTTAATCCCTCTACACGGTAGGTAGGGGTATCATCTTCAATATTAATTACTGTGTTGATTTCCTTCTGTATCAGGACTCTCGGATAACCCTAGAGAATTTGCTTGCTTTGCTTGGTTGAATTGTTGGAAAGCTCTTTATTTTGGCCAATCTGATACATGCAGTATCCCATTGCCATGTTTAAGAGTCATGCATCCCCCCCTATACATGGGAATTTCACAGACATTTATTGGAATGGAATGTGCACCACTATCTCTGTAGAGGGATGCATTCTGCTTACCAAATTTCAAAGAGTATTAGGCATAGGTTGGGACTCCAGAGAGGATTAGGGACCCCAGAGTGTGCGTTGGGGTCACTGTTGGAATCTAATCAACTGAAGCTGCATAATCTTGTTATTGAGACCACTATCTGGCAAGTTCCTGTTAGGGCTTTGGCTTTCAGGGTTAGTTGGAAGTCTGCAGGGTCTGCAGGGCTTGGTCTGCAGGGCTTGGTCTACCCTTCCAAGTCCTCTGATGGGTGACGCTGGCTGTGGTATCATCAGCAGTGCCCTGGAATATTTCAGATCCGCTTGGCTCAGGAACAGGAACTAGAAATTCACAGCATTGAAGAAGGCTATTCAACCCTTGCAAGTCTTTGCTGGATCTTTAAAAAAAAGCTCAATCTATGTACAGTAGTACAATTTACTCGCCCATTTGCATACACTGTAATTGACTCATTTTGAGATATCTATCTAGTTCCCATTTGAAAGTTACTGCACATTCTGCTTTTGAGGAGTTCTGTTTGTTTCTTCCTCTTTTGTTAAAAAATTTTTGTAGAGTTAATGTAATAGGCTTACATTATTTCCATTCTCTTTACAGTAAGGTCTGCTGCCATGTATTTGTGAGGTAGTGTTTATTCAGTTAGGTTGCTAACTGAATATTTGGTTGCTGTATCAGAAATATTATTGAAAAAAATCATGTCTGCTTTGGCAGTAATGAATGATTGGATTTTTAACAGGGGTGATCATAGTATCATAGAATTATATGGCACAAAAGGAGTCCATTTGGCCCATCTAGTCTGTGCTGGCTCTTTGAACAGAACAACTCAATCCCACTGCCCAGCTTTCTCCCCATAACCTAACAGACCTGCTCTTCCTAAATAAAGATCTAGTTCTCTTTCAAAGCTTTTTAAGGATTCTGCCTCCACCACCTTTTCAGACAATGCATTCCAAATTTGAACAACCCGCTGAGTGAAAAATTTCTCCTCAGCTCCCCTTTGTTTCGTTTTGAAACTATTTTAAATCTGTGACCACGAGTCACTGATTCGCCCACCAGTGGAAACAGTCTTTCCCTATTCACCCTGTTGAAACCTCTCACAATCTTATAAACCTCTATCAGGTCTCCTCTCAATCTTTGTTCTAGAGAGAATAAGCCTAGCCTATCTAGCTTTTCCTCGTAGCTTAAGTCCCTCACTCCTGGTACCATCCTCGTAAATCTCCTCTGCACCCTTTCCAATGCCTTAATATCCTTCCTAAAGTGTGGTGACCAGAATTGAACACAATACTCCTGCTGGAGCCTAACCAAAGTCTCATAGAGATTAATCAGCACTTCCAGACTTTTGTATTCTATACCGCTATTTATAAAGCCTAGTATCCCATATGCCTTCTTAACGCTTTGCCTACCTGTCCTGCCACTTTCAAAGAGTCACTAACAAATCCCCAGGTCTCTGTTCCTTCACACCCTTTAAAATTGTACTATCTAGCCTATATTGCCTCCCCTCATTTCTTCTCCCAAAGTGTATCACCTCACACTTCTTTGTATTAAACTTCATCTGCCGTGTGTCTGCCCACTTCACCATTTTATCTATATCCTCTTGCAGATGGCTACTATCCTCCTCACTATTTACTATTCTCCGTAATTTAGTATCATCTGCAAATTTGGAAACCGTACTCCCTAAACCCAAATCATTAATGTATGTTAAAAAGAGCAATGATCCCCAAACTGATCCCTGGGGGATGCCACTGCACACTTCCCTCCAGTCTGAAAAGCGGCCACTCACCACAACTCTCTGCTTTCTGTCTCGCAGCCAGTTGGGGATCCACACTACTACTGTCCCTTTAACGCCGTGAGCCTCTATTTTCCTAATAAGCCTCTCATACGGCACTTTGTCAAATGCCTTTTGAAAGTCCATGTAAACTACATCAACTACGCTGCCCTCTGTTACTGCCCTGTGATTCCTTTCCTGAAGGCACTACATATCTGACTTACTCCATTACTTGTCATTTTACGACATTTCTAGTACAATATCTCCTGTGTTTCACACAAGGACTCTCAAAGGAAGTAGTCAACCATTGCAACTTTTTTAATAAACATTTTTGAGGATATCCTGAGACAGATACATTTTATCAGCTGTGTCCTCGAGGCTGCTTTCTTGAAAACGGTAGTGACATCAAACCCTATCTATTGTGCATGAGATGGGGGAAGGGGATAAAGTAAGTTGTGGCTGTGAATAAAGTCTTAAGGACGGACTTAGTGAAACTGAAGATCTGTTTAGCCACATAACACCAGCAGGATGCTAACAGTGCAGTAAGTGATCGTATCCTCTTAATCTTGTAGTTGTGGGACATACCATTATTTCGTGATGTCCTTTTGTTATTTTCTACCTTCCTTTCCTGAAGGCTGTAAATGTAAGATTCTATGGGCACACATTCCTTCTGCTGTCCATGTGGCTTTGCTCTTGTCAAAAGAGGCTATTCATGTTGAAGCCTAGATTGTGGTGTTTAACATTATAGCCAAGCCTGATCCAATCCCTGACTAACATTCACTTGGACCTATAAGTTTCTGCTTCCAGGTAGAAATTATTCAAAAATTCAAAATACTACAGATGCTGGAAATCTGAAACAGCAGAATTGATTCAGAATTGATTAGAAATTATTCAGTTGGTGCTATTTTACCAAGCATAATGAGGCAAACAATTTTCCAGATTAACTCGTCATTCACATCAAGGATATTTGAGACTTTACTGATACGGTGTTTGTCTGCAAGTAACTAATTAATCATAATTACCTATGAATTGCTTAGAGATATTTTTATGTGATGAGGCATGATATATAAAATAATGTTAAAAAAATTACATATTTTATTGCACAATACTGATGTAAAGACTATGGCTGAATAGGAGATGCTCCATATGCTACATGGCCTAAAATATTTTGTCAGAATGTTTGGATTGTTATTGGAGAGCTTTATTTTCAAAAGCAAAGGGTGAATTATTAATGAATAATAATAATTTAGTTACTCAATCCGCAATTATTTGTGGGACACTGAAGTGCGCAATTGGCTGCCGTGTTTTGCCCACAAAATATACAGTGAATTCACTTTACAGTATATTCTGTGATAAGGTACTATATCAAAGGCAAATAATTATTATTAGTATAGTTTAAGATGAAAATGGTTTGCTTGCAATTGAAAGTATGATGGAAGCAGGTTTGAAAATAGCTTTCAAAAGGGAATTGGATAAGCACTTGAAAATAAAAAATTGCAGGGCTGTGGGGTAGGAGCGAGATAGTACGACTAGTTGTAATAATAGTACAACTCTTTCAAATGAGTCTTCGTGGGCACAGTGGACCATTGGCCTCCTTTTGTGCTGTAAAATCCCATAATTCTATGATTTTAATCCTTGGACCTCAGTGAATTTACAATCTGTTACCTGTAAATATGAAGCTACTGCACACATGTGAGATATTGAAGTCCCATTGTTCATGTGGTTTCTTATTGGTCAATTTATATTGGTAATAGATGTGGGAACATCTGTAGCTTTGTCTACTTGGACGTTCTAGTTAATAAAATAATTTATGTGTTTGTGGATGAGCTCTGCTGGGGAAATAACGGAATCACTGAATGCTCTGTGCAACCCCATGAGATATTTTAGTAGTGCCTTTAATGCTGTGTATCTGCTTTTCCTGCAGGTTGCTGTGAGTCATACAATTAATTATCATCATGTCTACAGAAAAAGCGAGGGTGAGTAGTTCTATGCTGTAAGTACACTGAGCTGATTTGAACCATTTTTCTGAATCATATTTCACCCCCAAATATACAGTCAATTCACTTTACAGTATATTCTGTGAAGTGTGTTGAGACATCTATTAAGATGAAAAGCACTATATCAAATGCAAGGATTATTATTCAGCAACTTGGGACGTCCTCCCAACATAAAAGGCGCTAAACAAATGCAATTTTGTTGCTGTTGTATGCAGTTTGCTACACAATGAAGTGTTACATTTGATTCACAATGACAGGCTTCTCCATCGGTGGCTGGACTTTCAGCCTCTGGGCCCCAAGACTCCTGTAACACACTGCCTCTATCCTTTTGCCTTGCCCTTCCTTCCCCGTCTAGAGGTCAGCCTGACCATGCCTATAGTCACCTCACCCGGATTGAAGTTGTGCTCTGACACTGTCAAGCACTCTGGGACGCTATCCTCTGGAGGGGAGCTATTTAAATGCAAGTTGTTGTTATAGAAAGGCTGAGAGGATAATTCCTATTTGTAGTTCTTGAGTTTATAAAGACATCAGATGACTGGGAGTAACGTGTTGGGGTGGGGGGGTGGGATGGCACAAATCCGATGTTTACACATGCACACACTGGAAGACATTTAGATGGTTCAGATGGATGTTGTAACAGATTAGGAGAGTTCTGAGTCTTGCATACGGTATGTGTAATAATCAATTTGTGTTGTAGGTGAGGAGGAGGTTGATGATAGAAACAGCCATAAGCATTCCCATAGAAGTCTGTACAGTTTCTGTTTTGAATCTGGCATTCCACAGTGGATAGTGTTCTCAGTAACCTGTGGGTATGGGTGGTAAGTGGGGGATTTCTAAATTTGAAGAGTTCCCCAGATCAACATCTATTCATGAAATTAATTTGTATGAAATTTTAATTTGAACATGAAATTCAAATACAAAATGGAATTTGCATTATAAATACATAGTATTCATATTTTGCTTAAAATGCTCTCCACTGTAAGATTTGCATTTATTTGCTGAAGGTTCTCCTATTTGTCAAAGTTTTATCCCCAAAAAAGGTAAGGAAAAAGCCCTGACATAATTATATTGAATCCATTACTAAGAAAGACCTTACCATATGCTTGAAGTGTTTGAATATGATTATCTGACTGCACTGCATATGTCAGCTCCATTCTTTCAAATCACAGTCCACAAGTTTCTAATTATTAAAAGGGTATAATCATTTAATCAAATTATTTTGATTTAAAGCAGAGAAATATGGAGTCCTGTAGTTCAGTTGTTAGAGCACTTGCCTCACAAGCGAGAGCCCTGGATTTGATTCCAGGCAGAGCAAAACCTTGGGCAAATTTCCTTACTCCACACGCCTGATACTAATCCCTCAAAAACAATAATAAATTGGTTACTTGAATCCACGACTGTTTGTGAGACACTGCTGTGCGCAAATGGCTGCCACGTTTCCCCCACAAAATATACAATGAATTCACTTTACAGTACATTCTGTGAAGCACTTTGAGACGTCTAGAAGACATGAAAAGTGCTATCAAAATGCAAGGGTTATTCTAAACGTATTTATGAAACAATACTTCCTCTACATTGTGAAATCCTCACTTCAATATCATACTTGATAATCTCCTCTTTCAGCATTAATGAGATTATTGCACACCTTACTTACTGACACTGAGTGAGGAGTATCGATATCGGTTTGTCCTGTGCATGTGCGCACATTCCGGTGTGTGCATGCGCATTCGGATATCGACAAGGTAGGTTGAAAAAGTCCACATTATACCTATATATAGACCGATATATCGCCGGACACGATATGTCGATATTTGCGATATATCGATTTTTTCTCGATATCGAATTTTTCGACATATCGATATAGTTTAAATTCCGATATTGGCATATCGATATGAAAATTATATCGGATATAACTGATATATCTATATATCGCCGGACCCTAGTGAGGAGAATAATAATAATCTTTGCATTTGATATTGTGCCTTATTATTTTCTTCGATGTCTCACTTCACAGAAAGTGTGGCAGCTAACAGCCCACAGTAGTGACCCACAAACAGTCATAGATTGAGTTACCAAATTGTTATTATTTCTATTTTGTATTTTGTTAAGGAATTATTTATCACCTCTGGAAAAGCAATCTGCCAATCAACTGACAACCGGTACTTACTGTATATAAACGGAGTAAAACAGGCTTGTAGAGTTGAACGCAGGTCTCTTGCTTTTGAGAGTGATCTAACCACTGATCAACAGGATTCCGTGGGCTGTTAGGGTTGTAGATCCTGGTGTGGGAGAAGACATGCAAAGTCCTGGATAGTCTGCAGTGAAGGGAAGAGCTAAAGAGTCTGGCAAGCAGAATATTGGCATAGTCAGGTGTGGATATGATAGAAGTATGAATGAGAGTCTTGGAAGAGAATTGTCAGGAAGGATGGCAATGTGAATTATTGAAGAGGGATTCACTCATTATGGGCAGGACAGGCAAGTCTTGTGGTGGAACTGGGGAAATGGGCAACAGTGTGGCTGCTTTAGGGCAGCCATCAATGAGCCTGGTGGAGGATACCCAGGTTGGAGTAGAGGGAGGCATTAAAGCAGTCCAGGAGAAGGTAGTGAGGGTATTAGGAGAGAAAAAAGTGAGTGGAAGTAATAGGAGATAGTAGGGTCCAGCGATATATTGATATATCGCTAAAACCGGATATAATTTTCATATCGATACGCCGATATAGGCATTTAAAAAATATCGATATATCGAAAAATCGATATATCGAGGTAAAAATTCGGAATGCGCGCACACTGAACTACAAGACCCAGAATGCTCATCTCTATACACAATGCATAGACCGAGGTGCAAAGCCGCCATATTGTATTCATAGTCCTCGAATACAATATACAGGTATGCAAGGGGTGGAGGGGGGAGAGAGACGGCTGGGGGGGGTGGTGAGGGGGAGAGAGATGGCTGGGGGTGGGGGAGAGAGACGGCTGGTGGGGGGAGGGGGAGAGAGACGGGGAGGGGGGGAGAGACGGGTGGGGGTGGGGAGAGAGATGGCTGGGGGTGGGGGGGAGAGAGAGAGAGAGAGACAGCTGGGGGGGGAGGGGCAGAGAGACGGCTGGGGCAGGGAGGGGGAGAAAGACGGCTGGGGGGGGGAGGGAGAGAGAGAGACGGCTGGGGAGGGGCAAAGAGACGGCTGGGGGTGGGGAGAGAGACGGCTGGGGGGGCGGGTGCAAGAGAGGGACAGCGAGGTGGGGGGCGGGGGGAGAGATGGGGTGGATGTGGTAATATACAGATAGATAGAGATGGGGGGGAATGTGAGAGAGGAGAGAGACACAGACAGAAAAACACAGAGATGGAGAGAGTGAGAGACACAGAGAAAGAAAGATATTAACTCCTGAGGAGATAGGCCCCGAATGCGCGCACACCGGGAATGCGCCCACACCCAGAATACGCGCACACCCGGAATGCACACACTGGGAATGTGCACGCCGCGCGCGTATGCGCAGTACGAAAAATCAAAAAATATCGATATTTCGGTATATCTCGATATGAGCCCATTGATATATCTAAATCTGAAAATTTCCATATCGACGGACCCTAGGAGATAGCAGTACTCCTTAACTTCCCTGCAGTCTCCTTGTGTCAATTTGGGCACAGGCCTAAATGAATAAGGAGTAGCTATTATTGGCAAAAAAGATTCCAAGATTTTAAATTTAGAAGCTATCCTTGTTTACCACGATTTTGTGGTGGTTTGTGTGGAGGAATGTGGGTTATTCCCTGAACTGATAACCTATTGCACGCAGAAGGAATGACTCGTGTATTTATCATCTGTCTAATGCTTTTGATATCTTTTGGTGTGAAAGGCCTGACATCAAAAGAAAATTTTGTTTACATGCATTTGCTAAGACGGTTGCATGGCAGGAGAGCATTGTATTTCTAATGATTTGAAATCCATGTTTTATAATGTGTGTGAGACTGTTGTGGTCACTGAATATGTGGTTAGTGGGCTCAGAATGGAGCTGTTTGCAGAAATGTCTGGAGATATTTTTTTACTTGTTCAGTGGTCCAGGCCATGCCTCTTTTCTGGACTAATTTCTGAATAAAGTGAAGGATGCACTGCCCGGCCCTGTGTGTGTGAACTCTTGTTAAAAGTGGAATTCATAATCCCGATGATTGAGACAGATTGCAGATCCCTTTAAATCTCTGGATCAGATTTATCTTTTACGTTATTCACATCAGTTTTTTTTTTATTGAGTCAAGTGAATGGGTTGACAGATGCATGTTTTATTTGTATCAGGCATTGGGCAGCAACCATCTTTAGACTTATGTTCAGCAGGACGATGAATATTTTATATGCAGCTTTGCCTATTCATTGAGGGAAGGGAATTATCCACTTTTCATACAATTGTACCCCAGACATTTTCTTTGTATTTTTGTTCAACATCCCAGGTATAGACTGTATTTGAAAAGCTCGACCATATTAATAGTTATGCAGCAGTCCTTCTGTTGCTTTGGTTTTCTGGAAGTTATACAATCTTGTGTTCAATTAACACCTCTTAAGGTGTCATAGACTCTTTAACACCAGAAGTAGGTGTAATGCACTCATGCTTCCACAGGGAGTTTATGAGGGGTTCTTCATCTTTTCAGCAAGTGTAAGACTGCTTTATTGTTGAAATGGAGGGACTATGCAGTGTAGTTAAGGCAAAGGTATATGGGGGAATTTATAAATGAATAATCTTTGTCAACACAAAAACAGAAATCGCTGGGAACACAGCAGATCAGGCAGCATCTACAGAGAAAGGAAAGTGAGTCAACGTTTCAGGTCCACGACCCTTTGTCAAATAATCTTTGTATTTGATGTAACACTTTTCTTATTGAGAAGACATCTCAAATTGCTTTCTGAATATTACTGTTACGTGTTTGGCAAACTTGGTTGGTAGGAATTGTAATATTTTTAACTGTCTAATTTGTTTCTTCAAGTTTCCAACAAGAAGCACACCACGCATAACAACAAAAACAATTTTGTATTGTGGGCAAATAAAATGGTGATCGCTATAGTTTAGATGAGAACTTGGAATTGTTTCCTGATCAATAGCTATACAGTTGTAGATGTGCAATCTATGTACCCTGAAAATGAATAGAGGATTAGTTGCAACGGGTTGAGATTGTGCGAGCAGTATTGATGGCTTTTTAAAAATTGTCTGATGAATCAATCCATTCTATTCTGTAATGACCCGATATTGCTATTTTTGTAGATTAATAATGGTAAGGAGGCATTTTCATCAAAAATCTTCAAAAGGAAGTTAATATATCTTGCAAGTGCCAGGTCAGATGGATTATATCAACTACATACCTGATCAATCGTTACAACTCGGATTGGGATCAAAGTTGAAGGGTGTTGAAAATGTCGGTCTTCAATCTAACAATAAATTATATTATACTAGCTATATTCTACATGGCAAGGCAAAATAAAGATTCTTCACTTGAGTTACACTCTTCTACTTGCAATGTATAGTACTGAATACAGCTAATCCTTTTATGGGTTTGAACATGTTTTGCATATACAGGTAAACACCATTTAACGTTCTTTCGTTATGTTGCTGATACATTGGGAACATATATTCATTTAACGTTGCGACATTCGCTATTATGTCATTCGCCAGCGGGTGGAAACGCATGAAGGCGCTAGGACCTGGGAGTGAGCCAGGCTGGCTGTGAGAGATCGAGCCAGCCGGCAGCAAGTGAGACCGGCAATGAGTGAGCGAGCCGGGCAGGCAGTCAGGGAGTGAGTGAGCGAGCGAGCTGGGCAGGCAGTCCTGGAGTGAGCATTATGTGTTGTTTTTAAAGAACATTTTGACGAAAATGTCCAAAAGAACCTAACTCCAGTTTTTGCATTCATTCTTATGGGAAAAATGTATTAACTTAACGTCATTTCGCACTTTCCAAGAACGAAACTCCGATGTTAAGCGGGGTTTACCTGTACTAATAATGATATAGCGCTTTTCACGTCTTCTAGGCGTCTCAAAGCACTTCACGGAGTAAAGTGCTTTGACTGTATTTTTGTGGGTGAAAAGCGGCAGCCAATTACACATAGCAGCGTCCCACAAACGTGGATTGAAATGACCAATTTATTATTGTTTTATATCTAATACCTTGAACTGTCTTTGAGTTTGGTGGAGCTGGGCTGAAAGGCTTGCTTTTTTTCAATTCAGGGCTTCTCAGTGAAATAATGGTTCTGTCTAGTGTTATTCTTTAATACTACTAAGCATTTCAGGAAATGCTTTTGGGAGCATAGTGAGTGTAGGAGGAGATGAAAGCTGGGAAATGGTGGTGTCTCTAGTGGAGGAGGGGAAGGATGTTGCTACTGTTATACTTTTGTTTCATCAAGTTTCCATTCCAGCTTGGCTGAATGACTCAAGGGAATCGAACTGATTTGGAATTCCTCTGTTGTAACAGTTTCCAGATGTTGCTGGGTATGTGGGATTCGCAAACCTGCCCAACCAGGTCCATCGGAAATCAGTGAAGAAAGGTTTTGAATTCACGCTGATGGTGGTCGGTAAGTTGTTCCCTTGTTGGATTCTGAAAACTCTATGTCTTGCTGTAAATCCTCACAATTAATATGCATATTTCAAGGAAGGGAAAAGGGTTGTTCAATGCACACTCTAGGGAATTACTATAAGAATAAATGCAAGTTTAATTTTCTCAAAAGTAAAACACTACCGCACCGCAGCTCAGCTCCCAGTTCGCATTGTCAGTTCGCATTGTCATCCCATTTGGGATACCCTATCAACATGAAATATGCTATATAAATGGTGGCTTGTATTTCCCAATGGGATGAAATATTTCTAAACTGTATATGTTACTAAAGTGAATTTGTGATATTTTTATTTCCCATTTTGGTAGAAAAAGGTTTGCTTTACCTTAATTTGGGGGAGATTAATTCAAAGCCAGATACAGCAAACCTTGAGCAAAGCAAAATAAATATTGTTTTAAAGTTTGTGTTTTTAAAAAGAAATAGTGCTTTCTCTGCATTAAAACAAATTGGATCAGTAGAGAGAGTTGGCCCTCTACTCATTCCATTTGGTGTAATTCCTGTTGTAGTCCCTGGTCCTGCCAAGAAATCAGCTTCAGCATTGTGGTTGAGCGAAGTGCAACAAATTTGCTGGCAGCAGATGTTTTTTGCATTGATTCTGTGTCAATGGGTTCAAAGGCAAACTTTGTTTTGTGTTAATCATAGTAAGAGTTGCTGGGTTAGGAATAAGCTGTATTTGGATAAGCATTCTTATTTTTTGATTATAGATTGAGCTACTTGTTAAAAGACTAGTTGCATTCAATTACAAATACTTTTTTTTCTGCGTATACTGAATGTGTTTTGGTTAGTGGATGATTGTTTGGGATTTGGTGGCACTCATGCTATTTTGTTGCAAAATAATTAATACCAGCCTCTGATGCATATACAGTACATGTCTTTCACATTCTCTTCCAGGTGAATCTGGTCTTGGAAAATCAACATTGATTAACAGTCTTTTTCTGACTGATCTATACCCCGAGCGCTATGTACCTGGGGCTGCAGGTGAGTGAAATTTTGTAAGATATTTCAGGTCTTCAAGGTTGCCATATATATAACACCCATTGATGCTAATATTTCTGCTGATTTCTTAATTTTTGACTTGGCCAAGGCACATCACATTTTTTATCTTAATGAAATCTTGGTGCTCAGTGCTAATTGATAGTCATTGCAATCATTATCAGAAGAGTTCTACAATTCAATTAGTAAAGGTCTCCCCAGTGTGAAACTTTGCTCTGCAAAATAGGAAGATAACGGGTTTAACCCATAATTTATACTTCATGCTTGTCAAGGCAGCAGTCAGGGCTATACAACGTCTGGCTGAATAGACTGGGGTTCTATTCCTCAGAACAGAGGAGGTTAAGGGGTCATTTGATTGAGGTATTTGAAATAATGGAAGGATTTGACAGGTTAGATAGTGGGTGGCTTTTCTCTTTGGTAGAAGCATTCATTATAAGAGGCCCGTCATAAAATCAGAAATAAGACAGAACTGAGGTCTAAAAGCATTTTGTCACATGGAGGTTTGAGAAGATGCAGAATACTGTGCCTCTGAAAGGTATAGAGATGGAATACACTGGAGATAAAAATATTTTAGAAGGAAGCAGACAAACATGTTATAGATGAGGTATAATAATATTCCTGGCATTTGATATAGCAATTTTTGTTGTTGCGTCATCACAAAGCAATTCAGAGAATATAGTATAAAGTGAATTGACTGTATATTTTGTGTTGAAATCTGCAGCATAATGGAATGAAAAGATTTAATTCAGATCTAATGGATTAGTGGCACAGGCACATTGTGCTGTACTGCCTTTTTCTGTTTCGTATAATCATTATAAGGAGAGGTGGAAAGTGTTACACAAACTTGAACAAATATCCAACTATTATTTTCACAGAAAAAATTGAAAGAACAGTTCAAATAGAAGCTTCAACTGTGGAAATCGAGGAACGGGGAGTGAAACTTCGCCTAACTGTTGTGGACACTCCAGGATATGGTGATGCTATCAATAGCCAAGACTGGTGAGTTCCAGGTGTTTGATATGCTGGAGGGATTAGGAAAACATTTTCCCATAACAATAAGATTTACAGCAAACAACGACTTGGATTTATATAGCGCTCTCCATGCCGGACAGCATCTCAGAGTGCTTCACAGTAACAGATCCCGGGGCCAAGCCAGGGGGAGGGGGAAAAGGGTAACCAAAAGTGCGGTCGAAAAGAAAGGTCTTCAACTGTGACCTGAAATGGGAAAAGAGGGGGCGAGGTGAAGGGATTGAGGAAGAGAATTCCAGAGCCTCGGGTAGTAGTGGCTGAAGGCACTACCGCCGACGGTGGAATGAAGGGTCTGGGGGACAAGGAGGAGGTCAGATCCGGTAGAGCAAAGAGACCCGGTAGAGCAAAGTATTTAGACAATTACTTGTATCCATTTTAGTTTGGAGGAAAAAGTGTTGCCTATAATTATACTCAATTTATGTTGGGGACCTATTTGACATGATTTGTTCATTAAATTGACTCAATTATGCATACTGTAAGCGAGGAGTGTCAGGCTGGCTACTGAATGAATATTTCCATGTGTATGAATAGTAACTGAATATTATCTTTGAAATTAGATTTAACAGATGCACATGAATGTTCTTCAATGATTGGTAGTGTGTACCGTTACATCATTGGTAAAGTGACAATGAGAAATTGTTACTGTACTGTATTTTGTTTTTAATCTATAGTTCTGCTGTCATTTCTGGGCCAGTTAATCTTTTTTCTCTCTCCCACCAACTCCCACCTCTCTTGAGGCTGAAGGTTCATACTGGGCTGTGATAACATGAGTACATTCCTTGCGCAAGCGTTACATTCTTCATCTGCAAGATCATATGACTGCTTGCAGGCTACTTGACCAAGAGATAGATGGTGGGGTTCGAGCCAAACCCGTTCTCATCATTCACCTGCACGGTCATTGATAACAGTTGAGAATCATCTCCTGAATTAAGTGCCACCACTCCATTCCAGGGATGTTATATGATACTGTCCTAATCCTTGCATTTGGTATAGTGCCTTATCGATTCTCCCATTACTGCATCAAGATGCTTCTTAAATTAGTCTGATGTTCTGGCCTCACCAAGGGAGAGAGAAAGAGAGAGGGGATTGGGAAGGAGCGGAGGCATTGTGTGTGGGGTGGGGGCTTCAGTGACCTATTTCAGCACTGGCCTCCTTGATAAGAACAAGCTTGTCAGTAATTAAAGTAAGACTCACAATGTGACTGTTTTGTGGGATAATCAATATTCCATACTGAATCGTTGTGCTTTTTTGAGGTTGAACTAACTGGTTACTCATGTCCTTCCTCTCTTGGGATCAATGATCTCAATGGAGAGTTTGAAGCATGCACTGGATGATTCCAGGATTCTGCTTTGTGACTCATTTACAGAGCACACCAGTGACTCAGTTGAGTACTTTGTGGTAGAGTTCTTCATTGTGGATAAATTATTGTCTTTGCTTGACAGTGATATGATATTGATTTGAGATTTTATAGCAAGAATTTATAATTGACGTTTTTAAAAAATATCCCCAAGACTATCTTCACACATTCTTCCTCCGGTGATGGAAATGTTATTGTTGGAAAGGTATCTGAAATCAGATGTGGTTGGTAACAATTCCTTGCCAGTAGAGGCCATTGTAGTTTTACATGGTTTGAAAGAACTATTAATTACTTGAACATCTTAAATTAATATTTGGTATTCATTATTACTACCATCATCAATGTTCGGGAAGTTGAAATAGAAGAAATTCTGTTGTTCCTTCAAGTTTATGTGGTTCCTGACCAAGTGAAAAGTGCTTTTTCATATGCTATTATTATTAAATCCCCTTTTTTCTTAGCAAATTGTTTGAAACTATTCTGATTAGAAAGTTTCTATGAGGCATCTTTTGATGTTATGAATGAGACAGACACAGGACCAATGCTGTAATGACACATTTTGTTTCTTGTAGTGCAATACTTAATGTTAGATTTTGTCTGTTTGGGGTGCAAGATACATATGCAGCTGGGCAGTATTGCACTGGTAGAAGAAAAGTGACTTGGTCAGCAACCACAGAAGACTTAAAGGAGTGTTGATGATTTAACAAAATCATGAAGTTTTGCACTTGCTCCGTGCTTGTAGCAATAAGATGGCTTGTAACAGGAAGTTAGTTCTTTGTACTCCTAATCACATTGGCGAGGAGCTGAGGAGAGTTCTGGTTATGCACAATGAAAGATGTGACTTTTTAAAGTCATTACTTTTTAAAGTTTGTCCTATGCCTGGCTCATTAATAACATTAAAAAAAAGCTTGTTTAAAACTTTTTATTCAGAATAGTTTCAAACAATTTGCTAACATTTGTAAGCATAGTATAGTAAAAGCCTGTTTTTCCGTGACCCGATCAATTGGATTGCTCGACCCCTCCCCGGGGCAATTCCCCATTCCAACAATTGTGAGTATGGTCATTTTGCACATGCACGCAATGTGTGCACATGCGCACTTATTACACTTACGAACTTTGGTTTTTTACCAATTGGCAAAAAATGCTGTTTTACAGATCTTTTTAATTCAGATTAATTTAGATGGAAAATGAGAGGAGTGGGGTTGGGTTTGGAGCCATTGAGATGCCAGACTGACTTTGTGTGAAAGAGAGAGAGGGAAGGAGGGAGAGTAAGAAAGAAAAAAGAGAAGAAAAAAATAACAGTACCGCTTTAAGCCGCTACCGTCCTACATTGTAGAAGTTTGCTTTGTGATTGTGTGCTGTGTTAAACATATGGCATGTTTTTTTAAAAAAAGCTAATTTTTTTTGTGTTGGGTTTTCTTTGAATATCCGGCATGCTGTTTAACCGGCATTGACCAGGTCCCGAGTGTGCCGGATAAACGGGCTTTTACTCTATTAAATATTCCCAGTGCAATATAAATTTGATCAATGCAAATTACAGTAAAAGCCTGTTTATCCGGCACTCTCTGGAGGGTCGACTAGTTGACTATGCCGGATAATCAGACGGCAAGTTGTCGAAAACCCAACAAAAAAATTAACTTATTTTAAAATATACCATATTAATAATACACTAAATAGTAACAGAATATTATATGGATATTTACCAATAAAGATTCCAGCACACTCAGTAAAAAGATCGGTAAAAAAGCATTTAAAAAAAAGTTCATAAATTTAATAAGTGCGCATGTGCAAAGTGAGCATACTCTCGATTGCTGGAATGGGGAATTGCCCCGGGAGGGGGATCGAGCAATCTGATTGATCGGGTCACGGATAAACAGGCTTTTACTGTATTATCATATTCAGGTTGGCGTTAAAGATCCCATTGCACTATTTGGAAAAGAGAAGAGACATTGCTTTGTGCAAATTGGCTGTTCTATTCGCATACAAATACAGTCAATGCACTTCACAGTTAAATCCTGTAAAGCGCATTGAGAATCAACATTCATGTGAAGAGGTACTATATCAAAAGCAGGATTTACTATTATGCTTTTTAGAAAAAAATATATGATATGGATCCATTTGGTATACTAGCTTTTTAAAAATGATTGGTTGTACTGTAATGTGAAAATCTGACTAAAATTGTTTAGGATTATTGAACAAATTCAGATTTCTACATAAGCAAAACCTTATCAATCAATTTGTAGTAATTCTTCTGAATCCCACTTTCATTGTGCCTCTGAATCTTGCAGATACCAGCTTATTGTATATTTATGGTGCTCTGTATCCTAATTGCCAATTATTTTGTTGTTCTTATGCAGGTTGGTGAAGTAAGATATGAGTTAATATATGTGTGAGCCTAAGCATTAGTTATGGAGACAGGAGTTGGTGTTTTACTAGACATTCAAAAATATTTAAACAGCCACAATCATTTGCTGAAAAATATTCTGGTTCCAAGACACTTTTTGTTTAAATCTGATGAATTTAGTCTACATGCAAGTCTCTTCCTGTGGGAATAGTGAGCTCAGAGGTATCGAAAGGCAGGAGTATATTACAATGGCCTTTCTTCCTTTCAATTGTGCTGTGTAAATCAGCAATGGAGATTGTAGGGGGAGGTTTGAGAGAGGAAAGAGGTTCTGGTCATTTCATACATAAACTACAATCGAAAGACACAATGAAGTAATTGAGGGTTTTATTGTTTGTGTCATAGTAGACGCATGTTATAAATTTAAAATGCAAGTTGTTGGATGATAGTCACCAGATAGGAATGTCCTTTAGTTCTTGACTTTGCAGCACTTTTCATCATTTCAATGAAGGATGGAGTGGAAATCCAAAAAAATATGTATACGTGAAAATATAGTTTTTTGGGGGCCTGGTTACATGATATTAACATACAATAGGTGTCCAAGCACTATTGCTTTTCTTATACTTATAAGTCAGTAACTTACTCAGAAGTTTTGGCACACAATAAAGTCAGTGTGTTAATGGTAAAAGTAATGGCCATGAGTATAGGACCTGAAATTGTGTGGCGTTTCCAAAAACTATTGCAGCTGATCCTGCAATAGTTGTTGTGCTAAAATGTCTATTTGGGGAGTCTCTTTGGGTTCTGGTATAAGTTCCGATGTTACCCAAACTATTTTGTTATTGGCAAATCATAGGATGGGAAGTGGTTGGGTCAGAATGCTGCTGCTTTGAAGTAAATCATAGAATCATAGAATCATAGAATCATAGAATCATAGAATCATAGAATTTTACGGCACAAAAGGAGGCCATTCGGCCCATCTAGTCTGTGCCGGCTCTTTGAAAAGAGCGATTCAATCCCACTGCCCTGCCCGCTCCCCATAGCCTAATAGACCCGTTCTCCCTAAATAAAGATCTAATTCCCTTTTAAAAGTTGTTATCGAATCAGCCTCCACCACCTTTTCAGGCAATGCATTCCAGATTCGAACAACTCGCTGAGTGAAAAAAATTCTCCTCAGCTCCCCTCTACTTCGCCTTGAGACTATTTTAAATCTGTGACCACGAGTCACAGATTCACCCACGAGTGGAAATAGGTTTTCTCTATTTGCCCTGTCGAAACCCCTCATGATCTTATAAACCTCTATTAGGTCTCCCCTCAATCTTCTCTGCTCCAGAGAGAATAATCCTAGCCTATCTAGCCTCCCCTCATAGCTGAAGTCCCTCAATCCTGGTACCATCCTAGTAAATCTTCGTTGTACCCTTTCCAATGCCTTCACATCCTTTCTGTAGTGTGGTGACCAGAATTGAACACAGTATTCCAGCTGAGGCCTCACCAAAGTCCTATAGAGGTTAGTCAGCACTTCCTGACTTTTGTACTCTATGCCCCTATTTATAAAGCCTAGTATCCCATATGCCTTCTTAACAGCCTTGTCTACCTGTCCTGCCACCTTCAACGAGTCACTAACACAAATCCCCAGGTCTCTCTGTTCCTTTACACCATTTAAAATTGTACTATCTAACCTATATTGCCTCCCTTCATTTCTTCTCCCAAAATGCATCACCTCACACTTCTCTGCATTAAACCTCATCTGCCATGTGTCTGCCCACTTTACCAATTTGTCTATATCCTCTTGCAGATGGCTACTATCCTCCTCACTGTTTACTATTCTCCCTAACTTAGTGTCATCTGCAAACTTGGAAACTGTACTCCGTACACCCAAGTCCAGATCATTGATGTAGATTACAAACAGCAATGGTCCCAAAACTGATCCTTGTGGCACACCACTGCTCACTTCCCTCCAATCTGAAAAACAGCCGCTCACTACAACTCTCTGCTTTCTGTCTCGCAGCCAGTTGTGGATCCACGCTGCCACTGTCCCTTTTACGCCATGGGCCTTTAATTTCATAATAAGTCTCTCATGTGGCACTTTGTCAAATGCCTTTTGAAAGTCCATGTAAACTACATCAACTGCGCTACCATTATCCACCCATTCCGTTACCTCATCAAAAAATTCTATCAGATTTGTAAGGCAAGATTTGCCTTTAACAAATCCATGTTGACTGTCCTTTATTAGCCTATATCTTTCTAAGTGAAGATCTACCTTGTCCCTGATTATGGACTCTAGAAGTTTGCCCACTACCGACGTTAGACTGACTGGTCTGTAGTTACCAGGCTTGTCCTTCTGCTCCTTTTTATACAAGGGAGTAACATTAGCTATCCTCCAGTCCTCTGGCACGACCCCTGTGTCCAAGGAAGATTGAAAGATCGTGGCCAGAGTCCCTGCTATTTGCTCCCGTGCCTCACTTAGTTACCTAGGGTGCATCCCATCCGGACCAGGTGACTTATCCACCTTGAGCGACGTCAACCTTTTTAGAACTTCCTCTCTGGTTATAATTATTCTATCCATTTCTCCTACCCTCTCCTCTAATACCATGGCATTGGCTGTATCATTTTATTTTGAGGGGCAGCAATGTTTAAATGGGTGCTTATGGGGTTGGTGTTAAGAGATCTGAGTTACACTGAGACCCTAGGAACCTGATGATTCCAAGTGTATGATTGTCCAAACTTTTGTTTATCAGTTTGCCCGTTTTGTTTTACTCTGTTTATAGCTTCAGACCAATTACTCAGTATATTGACCATCAATTTGAGCGATATCTTCATGACGAGAGTGGCCTGAACAGACGACATATCATAGACAACAGGGTTCATTGCTGCTTCTACTTCATATCCCCCTTTGGTCATGGGTAAGTAAAAGCCCTGATTCTACAGGATTTGTGATTAGAAATATACCTGGTAATGACATATAATACAAAATTAATTTCACGTCAGGAGGATGTCCCAAGGCATGGCATGACACTGTCAACATCACACTACTGATGTTTAGGGTATGAGGAAGCAAAATGTCTCCTTGGATAATGTCCTTTGTCTTTCCCTTAAGAGAAAGAATACTGTTTCCTCAAGCTCGAGTCCTGACCCCTGATTGTTCAGTGCCTTGGGACGTCCTCCCGACAAATGTAATTTAGTTGATGTTATGGGAATTGTGGCCTTTTCCAATTTCTGTTCCTATTCTTTTTTTCTCTACTCTCCCTTTAGAGTTGTCATTGGTTTACCTAGTTGAGATTGGATGTTGAACTTTTGAAACTGTTGGAAAATGAACTTTTGTACCTTTTGAGTTATTGCATTGTGCTTTCTTTTTTAAAAAAAGTTTTCATAATTACTTCTTTTGAAGTAGTTTCTTCAGATCTCAGTTTATTTATACAAGAATGAATTCCCATTTCATAAACAAACTGTTAACTTCCTCTATAAATGGTGATCCAGATATTGCCATTTGAGTGACTTGGTCTTTGTTTTCAGTCCGCCTGTTCCCACTGCCATGGCTCATGCTGAATTCATTTTACAGGTGCCATAACCTTCCTGTATTTTCCATATGTATTTGGACTTGTGAATCTGTGCAGCGTGTATCAGTGGCTATTTAGATGTGGAACCATTCACATCTAATCCTCAATAATATCTCCACTAATTCCTTCACCCATATGTTTTCAGCATGATCAATCAATAAATCTTTAAAAATCAGCTATTGTGTTATGGATTGAATCTGGGAGCTTATTGATCTGAACTTTACCACCACATGAGGTACCAGTAATGAGGGACTTTGGTTATGAGGAAAGACCGGTGAGGCTAGGAGTATTCACATTGGAGCAGAGATGGTTACAAGCAGACCTATAGAGGTTTTCAAAATCATGAGGGTATTTGGTAGGGTAAACAAGGAAAAACAGTTTCCACTGGTGGGTGTGTGACCTGATCTGAGGTCACAGATTTAAAATAGTTTCCAAAAGAAGCAGAGGTGAGGTGAGGAGAAATTTTTTCACGCAGCAAGTTGTTTGAATCTGGAATGCATTACCTGAAAGGGTGGTGGAGGCCGATTCTTAACGACTTTTAAAAGAGAGGTGGATGGTTATTTGGGGAGGATAGGTTTGCGAGGTTATGGGGAGAGAGCCGGGGAATGGGATTGACTTTGAATAGATCTTTTCAAAGAGCCGGCACAGAATGAATGGGCTGAATGGCCTCCTTTTGTGCTGTATGATGTCGTCTGTTGGGAGGGTGCAGTCAGCTCTCTTACAATTCTTTCTTTATTTTCTTTAAAAATATGCTGTTGCACACAGAATTTCGATTCTACCACAAGTGATGTCTATCAAGTTGTGCGGATGGTTCAAGTAGCTGGAATATAATGGGACAAAGTACAGCTACGTGTTTGTAAGGCTGAAGCAGAACTTCATTCCCTTAATGGTTTTAATTTTATTGCCAGTTTTTTATTTGATGTTTGCTATGTTGTAACAGTGGTAGAAGATTTTTGTTCCTCTGGTTTCTCATCTCCCTCAAGGAAAGGGGCCTGGGTAAGCGGTAACAGGAGAGAAAAGAGTAGTTAAGATTATTTGGGTAGGAGGTAGATTGTGGAGGTATCCTGAGAATGAACTTGTTGGGCCTCTGAGCTTTTCACTTCTATGCATTTATATTAACTGTTTGTTTTGTACAGCCTGAAACCTCTGGACGTGGAGTTTATGAAAGCCATCCACAGCAAAGTAAACATTGTGCCAGTGATTGCCAAAGCAGACACACTGACGCTAAAGGAACGTGAACGACTGAAGCGAAGGGTAAGCAAAACTAACTTTTCGCTTTGGTGTTCAGCTCCACATGGACCAAGAATAGTTTTTAAAAAATGCAACTTTTTTCTCTGCTCTTGTTAATTTTCAATGAAAAGTGGACTATTGTGGTGTACAGTAAAAGCCCATTTATCCGTGACTCGATCAACCGGATTGCTCGACCCCCTCCCAGGGCAATTCCCCATTCCAGCAATCGCGAGTATGCTCACTTTGCACATGCGCCCAATGCATGCGCATGCACACTTATTAAACTTACGAAATTGGAGGTTTTTACCGAACTTTTATCGATGCTTTTTTAACTGATCTTTTTACTGAATATGCTGGAATCTTTATTGGTAAGTAGCTATAAAATATTCTGTTACTATTTAGTATATTAATATAGTATGTTTTAAAATAAGTTAATTTTTTATGTTGGGTTTTCCGCCCGATTATCCGGCACAGTCAATTAGGCGACCCCCCGGAGGGTGCCGGATAAATGGGCTTTTACTGTATAATGGTGAAGGGTGCATTGCTCTGAGTAACGATGTAATGAGTGGCTGATGAGCTCCTGGGCCTTTCCTCTCCCTACCACATGGCAATGTTGTGAATGCATCTCTGTGGGTGATGACCTTCCCAAGGGCTTAAGCCTATATCATAGGCTTGATAATGACCCTCTCTGTATGTGGCCATTATGGGCAGCCTTAACATCTTTCTCAGAATAAAGATCCTACACAACAGATTACTAATCAGACTATGATATTTGTAGACCTTCACGAATATGACATTCATGGACATGTCCCATTCATTGCACTGAAGTGTGGGAATCAATCTGGTACATTGTTCTTTTCCAGTGAATAACAAACAAGAAGGTGTCCGTTTTTTTTGTGCCAGTCTTTTTCTTGTTACTCATGAGTTCTAATGCAAAAGCTGCTCGAGTTGGTTCAGTTCTTTTATTTTCTCCATGGTGTAACTGCCAGGGTGTAATATCCAAAGAGGTTTAGCTATGAAGGGTTTGTTCCTGAAGGAAGTCTCTGTTTCAGAAGCATTGCGGGTTTATAGGTGGTGGGATGCTTGTATGTAAGTGTTTTGGTTAGAAATGCAATAGCTACAAGGAAACATAAAATCCTTATCAGTGAACTAAGTTGTTGCAGGGATTGTGCACTCTATGGTTTGGACTGTCTCGAAGCTTGTTCTCATGGATGCAAAAATGGGAGTTCTGTATGAGTCATCCAGCATCAAAGGGTTGAGACTACTATTTAAACTGATCGAAAGCCACGATAAGGATACGTTTCCCAACTTGAATTTCAAAAAAATATTTTTAAGAGTAGACATTCAATATCTTTTCAAAGAACTTTTCAAAATGACTTTCATTTTTATTTACTGATTCTTTGTTTTCACATCCTGGGACAATTTATCACGTTTATTATTTGTTTTCTTGACAAGCTAGTTTCCCTTGTAAAATAATGTTTGCCACATCCGTACCTTTTCCTATTTCATTCATTCCTGACCCAAATATAAATGAAAGACTTGCATATGTTTCTAGTTTAAAATGATCAACAATTGCAAAAATAAGTTGAAATTGAAGGATTTCTGCTCATCTTGCACCAGTTAATGAGGAATCTGGAAGGGCAGGAAAGGTAATCTTACATGCAACAGGTTTCAATTTTATTGTCCATTCCTAGCAATTAGAGTTTGAGAACATAGATTTTGCTGAAAAATGACACTGGAACTTTCAAGAATCGTACTTTCCAGCACTAATTTGTTAATTAGTTTCAGTGAATTTTTTCTTGGAATATCTGGCTCAGTCACTCTGACCTCTATATGACTAAATCTCACTGAAAATCTCCTTGCCTTGCTCAAGGTCTAATTCTTTCAAGACACTATTCAGCATGCAGAGTGCTACATAATTGCAATTTGTTGTTGACCTTCACTAAATTGATTCTCTTCAAAAGTATCTAATATTAAGAATTATCCTTGAATTTGACTTACAATAATAATCTTTGCATTTGATGTAGTGTCTTCTCAACGTCTCAAAGCATTTCACAGAATGTACTTTAAATTGAATTGACTAAAGATCCTGTGGGCGAAACACAGCAACCAATTGCACATAGCAGTGTCCCACAAAGAGTCATGGAATAAATCACCAAATTATTATTTTTATTTTCCTAATATTATTTTTAGTTTGCTTCCAAGATGGAATTTGATGAATTGCAAGAAATGGGATTGAAGGTTGGAGTAAAAGTATGAATGTTTGTCTGAAATGCTGTTACAGGAAAGTGAGCTGCAATATGGAATGGAGTTGGGACCGTGTGATGGATTTTGGAATAGACATTCACCAAAAAACTAAATGTTTCACAGCCCATCTGCTAAAAACTTATACCTTTATGAGTTGGGAACCAGTATTTGATTTATTGTTTCTCATGAGAACGTTAACTATAAGAAACTATTCTTGGGAGCGACAAGACTGAGTTAGTGAGTATTTCACAAAGAGAACGACTGGCTGTCTTGTAAACTTGTATTTCCACAGGAAAGCTGAAGGCAGATAGGCTGCAATAAACATTTCAACACCCTGGCTAGGGCTTTCCCTTCATTGTTTTGCTTAGTGTTATCTGAAAGATCTACACTATGGCAATGTATTCAATGCCTTTTCTTGAGCAAATGTTTAGGACACCCCCTAGAATAGGGCACTGTTAGCTTCATATTCATTGTAACTTTCCATTGAGCATGATTTTAAGACATAATAATGGCACAAATGGGCCATTTGACATCTCTCCTGTGAACAGTAAATGCTGGCATTGTGAACTGCAACAAGTTTAAATTTTATTGTCCTTTCCCAGCAGTTAGAATGTGACAACATAGTTTTTCACTGAAATATGACGCATCAACTTCCAACTATTGTAATCTCCAGCACAAATGATGTAAGTAGCAGGTGTTGTGCTAGTGTAAAGTAGTTGGATGGGAGAATAAATGAGCAATTATATGCATACACATTTAAAATGTGTATTTCATACAATAAGATGCAATTGTAATACCTTTCATGTAAAATAAGATTAATTAGAAGTGTATATTGGTATGGATACAAACATGTAAGTTAGCAAAGCTTCAGCAATATCCTGCAAACAATTGAGGAGAAAAACTTGAATTTGCGGAATTACGGAAAGGAAGTTAGTTGTTCCTTAACCTTAACTGAGTCACACAGCAGATGGAACCTAAGCTAAACAAATTAAAAACAACCTGTTAAATAATTTGATCAGTAGTACAATAGATTGATGACTCAAAAATGTTCTGTGTTCAGGGTAATCCCATCATAATGTCTGGATAACACCACTGATTAATACAGTATCCTGTCTTAGATTGGTGACGCAAACTCTGAACCTGCACTTCGAAGCAGTGAAGTGCCTTAGGACATCTTCCTGACCTGAAGGGCGCTATACAAATGTAATTTTGTTGTTCTTGTCTGTTCAAATTGTCTAGGGTTGTAAGGAACAGGAATAAATAAATAATTTGTTTTGTCGGGTCTGCTCACCGTTAAGTCTAGGGCAAGGCTTAAATCAATTTCTCTGTCTTTTCCCATGTTTCTTAATATATGCACCTTTTTGTGTCCTGTAGCTCAGTAGTTAGAGCATTTGCATTGCAAGTGAGAGACCTGGGTTCGATTCCACACAGGGCCAAACCTTGGATAAGTTTCCTTACTCCACATACCTAATAATAATTCCTCGAAAACCCCCCAATAATAAATTGGTCATTTCAGTCCATGACTGTTTGTGGGACACTGCTGTGCGCAATTGGTTGCCACACTTCGGCCACAAATATACAGTTAATTTGCTTTACATAATATTCTGTGAAGTGCTTTGAGACAGCTAGAATATATAAAAAGCACTGTATCAAATGCAAAGATTATTACTGTTTATTATTATTTCAATTTTTGAACAATGCAGTACTCCAGGGCACTGCTGATGATATGCCAGTTAGCCTGACTCATCAACAGGACTTTTAGTGGCAGGCTGGTGTCTTGGAGCAGGGATTCTTCTCACTCAGTTCCCGTTAACCCTGTAAGCTAAACCTCCACCGGGTCCTGTGGTCCTTGTTGGAAGCTTGACAGGGAGTCTCAGGGTCAAACTGTGTGGTATTAGCCAGTTAACCTTCAACAGTACCCCCATTGCACATTCTGTGGATTCCAATTTTTGACTCTTGCCAACCTGTGCCTAAGGCAAAGTGCATGTTTCATTCTAAACAGCTCATTTTTTTTAAAAGCAATACAATTCCATATTCTCTCAATTCTTTGTTTGATTCTTTTTCTGGAATTTCCTTCACCCTTTTTTAATTTTAAAATAATTTATTCCCACTTGTCCTGATGGTCCAACTGTAGTGAATTCTCTCCCTTTGTTGCTTTGGCATATCTTTGATGCATCACCTGTCCCATTTTTATTGAACTACACTAATCCTTGCATTTGGTATAGTACCTTAGTGTGTGAATTATGGCTGCCACTCCAGACTCGAGCTGGTCCTCCTTTGATGTCCGCTCCTGCAACTCTCCTGCTCTATCCGCCCTCCATGCCTCCTATCCCCACTTGACCACCCCACAGCTTCCCTCTGCTCCAGCCTGGGAATCCTCGGCCGGGCTCACCGTGGCACTCGGCATTGTCCAGCAGTAGCCACACTGACTGCCCCAATCCCCAGTATCGCTGCAAACCACACTGGACCCAGACCACGGGGGCTAACTCTTCTGAAACCTCTGCATTGTTGGAGGTCCTGCCTTTCAGGTTAGATGTTAAACCGAGGTCATGTCTGCCTGTTCCGGTGGACACTAAAGATCCCGTGGCACTTTATGGGAGGTTCTCCCGGTGCCCTGACCATCAATCTCTCAAATAAAATTAGTCATTTACTTCATGGTTGTTTGTGGAACAATCGGCCATCAAATACACATTTACAATATATTACATTATATCCTGCCATATAAAGAGCAAATGCTATTATTTTTATAAATCAGTTTGTTATACTAGTAGCAGATCAAGGCTCTGAACAAAGCTGTGGTATTACTGACAGCATGCTTGCTTTTTTTGTTTTCATCTCTGGACAATTCAGGCCACCTTAAGCAATGGATTGGGAGGTGGTTTTAATCTTACTTGTGTGACAACAATACTTGTATGAAAAACATTATTTGACATAATGCTTTTCACGTCTTTTAGACATCTCAAAGCGCTTCACAGAATATACTGTAAAGTGATCTGACTGTATATATGTGGGTGAAACGTGGCAGCCAATTGCACACCAATATCCCACAAATAGTTGTGGATTGAAATTACCAATTTATTATTATTTACTGATATTCAGCGCAGAGAAAGAGAAGGGATATAAAATTGATTGAATCCCAAAGTAACATAATTGCATTATTAGAGGGGATGAGTACTTGTGATTATGTACACTCCATTCTTATTTGGGTTATTCATGTTGAGAGTTTTGTTTGATTGTTTATGTTCTGGGATATGTGTAAATCGAAAGGCAACTTTTCACAAGATACAGAGGAGATCAGTGGCTTGGTAGGTGCTATTCCAATATAATTTGCAGTTGTGTAGCTCAATATCTGGTAACTTTTTCAGAAGTGTCAAGATTTGCTATTAACTATTAAGCAGACAAATATCTTCAGTGGCCGAATGAGTCTACCGATTCTTCTTACATTTTCAACTTTAAACGGAAATTTGTTATAGTGAACAGCTATTTGGTTAAGTTGTTTTGAGGCTGCATTTTGTGCTGGTGCCACGATGGGAACTTGTGTACAAAGAAGTATTTCAGGTTGTATTAAAACTAATGGAGCATCCAGAAGATTTTTTAGAATGTGGATAAGACACTGAGTATGCAGTTAAGGGTGTTTTGATGGCCCTTGGCATACGAGTGAATCCTGTGGGACGTCTGTTTGGTATAGTGTTGTTTGTTGTGCTGCAAAGTTGCAGGATTAGAAGATCTTCAATTTAGCTGGTGTGATCTGATGCTGTGCAGGAGTGTCTGGGGTGGAATGAGGCAGGGGCCAGTATCTTAGTGATCATCCCCAGTATGTTTATATTATATGCTGCAGCAGGTCAGTCAGATCAACGATCAACACAAGGAAAGATAAAAGGCTGCAGAGAGATCTCCCAACAGCTTGGAATCCAAACATATCACCCAGGAGAGGAGGACTGATTGACACTGATAACCTATGCTCCCAACAGAGCCTGATAAAGTCCTGCTGTTGTTGATCTTTGGCTTAAGTTAATCTATTTGCCTTTGCAGAGTTTAACTTGTCAAAGACAGTTTCTATTTGGAGGGTAACTTTCAAACTCTTGAGTCAAAAGCTGTACGAATTGAAAGTATTCTAAATAATAATATTCTTAGGTCCTGATTGGAATTGAGAGTAAATGCTTTAAATACATTATCATCACTTTTGCTTGGGAAGAACAGCATGATAATCTGTGCATATATCAGTTATATCGATCTAATTTTTCATATCGATATGCCGATTTCGTAATTTAAAATATCGATATATCAAAAAATTCGATATTAAAAAAATCTGTATATTGTAAATATCGGTATATCGTTTCCGGCGATAATATTGGTATTATTGGTATTGTCGGTACAATGCGATCTTTTCCAGCTTACCTTGACGCCGGCATTGCAACCTCCTGGGCCTAGAGCACGGAATGCGTGCACCCCCCTCGAATGCGCGCACATGCGCAGTATAAAAGCACCCGGAAATATCAATATATCGGTATATATCGGAAAATTTCCATATCGCCGGACCCTAGTATCAACACATTTCAAAATGCTTGATGGTATATAACCACTAGGGTCCGGCGATATATCGGTTATACCCGATATAATTTTCATATCGATATGCCGATATAGACATTTCCAGAATATCGATATATCGAAGAAAAGTCGATATATCGCAAAAAATAGGAATGCGCGCGCACTGAACTACAAGACCCAGAATGCTCATCTCTATACACACTGCACAGACCGAGGTGCAAGCCGCCATATTGTATTCATAGTCCTCGAATACAATATACAGGTATGCAAGGGGTGAGGGGGGGTGAGAGAGATGGCGGGGGGGGGAGGGGAGAGGGGGACGGCGGCAAGGGGTGGGGGAGAGATGGATGGCGACGGGTGGTGGGGAGAGAGGGATGGCGGCGGGGGGGTGTGGGGGAAGAGAGGGACGGCGGCAGGGAGGGTGGGGGGAGAGAGGGACAGTGGCGGGGAGGGTGGGGTGAGAGAGGGAAAGTGGCGGGGCGAGAGAGCGGCGGCGGGGGGGGATTTAGGGGAGAGGGACGGGGGGGGTGGGGGCAGAGAGGGAAGGGGGGTGGGGGGAGAGAGGGACGGCGGCGGGGGGCGTGGGGGGAGAGAGGGACAGCGGCGGGGGAGTGGGGGGAGAGAGGGACAGCAGTGGTGTGGGGTGGGGGGAGAGAGGGATGGCGGGGACGACGACAGACGGGTGGGGTGAGACAGGGTGGATGTGATAATATACAGATAGATAGATAGAGATGGGGGGGATGTGAGAGAGGAGAGAGACACAGACAGAAAAACACAGATGGAGAGAGTGAGTGTGAGAGACACACAGAGAGAGAGATATTTACCTCCTGAGGAGATAGGCCTCGAATGCGCGTGAACCTCCGCATGCGCAGTACGAAAACCTGAAAATATCGGTATATCTCGATATGAGCCCGTCGATATATCTAAATCGGAAAATTTCCATATCGACGGACCCTAATAACTACCACCAACAAAGTTACATTTGTAGAGCGCCTTTCAGGTCAAGACAACTGTTGTGTTTCAGCGCCTTGGGACATCCTCCCGACGTGAAAGGCGCTCTATAAATGTAATTTGTTGTTGTTGTTGTTGCTGTAAAGTGGTGAGACTATATTTTGTGAGTGAATATGTCATTAATTTGCAGAAACTGTAATAATGAATTTAACTGAGAAAATTAAATTATATTGTTTTTCAAGAAGTTCTTTTATTTGAATTTGTGTTGGATTTTTTTTGTAAACCCCCTTCCGAGGCTGGCATTGGTTATTGTCATTTAATTTTCAATGATGCATATCTGAAGTTATTTTTCACTCCCTTCAGATTCTCTACCACTCCCCTATTTTGCATTGCACACCGTTGCGTTCCTCGACTGAGATCTCAGTGGTTGCAAGGAGATCTCTGTCAATTTGCTTTTTAACCATTTGCTTAGAGGTAAGGTTAGGGTTAGGGTTGGATGGTTCATCAGAAATGGATGGTACCAATTTTCCTTGCTGAAACAACTCACCCTATCAAGATCACTTATTAGTGATTATGAGGATAATGTTCCTGCATGGAACATCAATGTGTCCACCATACACAGTGTCTTTTTTTTAATGCAATTGTAACACAGCAATAGCTCCCCAAACTTTATTTTTACAGGCACAAAATTTAGAGTGGATTTACTCCCTTCTAAGATTCTTGACCTTTCAGTATTCAGTCAGAAGACTAGCAGCACTTCAGAGAGTCCACGCTTTTATTCACCGAGTGAAAGCAGATACACCTGGTTTCTGTGTAGGTTTTATATTATCAACAAATTGTGTTGAATTGTATTGAATTCTGTGTTAAGTCTGAAATACATTTTACATAACACATGATCTCTTGATGTGAAAGATGCTATAAATGCAATTTGTTTTTGTTGTTGAATTTAGTCTCTAAATGCAGTTTATTCTTTAGATCCTTGATGAAATCTCTGAGCATGGCATCCGAATCTACCAGTTGCCAGATGCAGACTCTGATGAAGATGAAGAATTTAAAGAGCAGACCATGATTCTGAAGGTGAGCCAATGGAGGACAGTCAATAGATTCTGTTGGTATTTAAAAAGGCTTGGGGTGAGAAGGAAGAAAAGAGAAAGACCAGGAACTTGGGAAACCACAATTTTGATCTTGGATTGGTTCTTGTTTGTCCAGTTTTTTTTTTATCTTTCCACTTGTGTACTTTTCACCTTCATTACATTTTTAAAAAAAATTCATTCGGGCCTTAAAAATTATTCCTGTTGGAAACTGGATGTACGTATCCTGTAACCCACATAATCTTTGTTCCAAAGCAATCTGCTTTCAGAGAGTCATCAGTCGCAACTCATTTAAAATAATAATAATAATCCTTGCATTTGAAGTAGCACACGGTTGAGACATCTGAAAGCGCTTTACAGGCTATCCTAAAGTGATTTGTGTGGGTGAAGTTAAGTTCTTTTTGTATTGCATATCTACTCAGCCTAATTATGTTGTGATCACACTCTGCCTTTTTTAGCCCCGTAATGATCATCCAATACATTTCCTCTCTCCTCTTTATGGGGGTGATACCTTCTAAAAGGTATGTCATACCCTGCTGTGTATGACACGGTTTCCACCTTATCATCAAACTAACTTTTAGCTTAAGGCAAAAATGATAACACTTCCTCAAGATATGGTTGTTCATGACACTTTGAAAGCTTTCAGAAAATCCTACGTCAGTTTCCACATGGTGCTGTTTCCATCTATCCTGTATTGGTATCTGCTGTCTTCTTTTTAAAGCAGGTTATATAACTGCAGAAAGAGAAGTGAAAGGGCTCCAGGAAATACTTATCATGCAGTGCATTAATAGACCTACAGGATCTTAATTTTGATTTCATCCCAAGGCCAGCGTACCCTTTGCTGTCATTGGCTCCAATCAATTAATTGAAGTAAAAGGAAAAAAGATCCGAGGGCGTCTGTATCCATGGGGTGTGGTTGAAGTAGAGAATCCAGAACACAATGACTTCCTCAAACTTCGCACAATGCTTGTGTAAGTATCTTCCATGGGTGTTGATTGGGTATCTTGGACCTTAAAATTGAACAGGTTATCCATTTGAGAGAAAGCAAATACTGTACTTTATAGATAAATTGGAACATGTAGTGTCAATGCATTCTCTGATTAATTTTGATCTATATTTGATTGTGTGCTGTGCATTGATTCTCAGTCAGCTGCCTTATAATTGTCAGTGTTGAGCACAGGAACTGAAAGGAGTGAGTGATTGTGGAAAAGTTGTTAATAGTGAATTCTGGTTATTTTAAATAAGTGAATAAGGGAGATAAATAATACATTTTAGATGGAGGCAACTGGGAGAGTGCTCCAGTTGCTGATTTCAAATGGCTCATTACTTTAACTTGCAAAGATTTTTGCTATTCAGTTTTCAAGTAAATGAGCTATTAGCGAGAGAAAATTTCTGCCTGTTCTATACTGCAGTTCAAATAAACACACCGCCAAGTGTCTCTGGGATGGTTCTCCCCTGAAGCTTACAAAAATGTGCTCACAGGGAGTGTTTTCTGAAAATAAATATTTCACATATGTCTTGCTGGGGGAGGGTGTCTTCCATGACCTCAGCCTCACCTATAACTCTGATTAATGGAATTAATGGAAATGGCTTGCTCTTGTTTGGAATTACACACCAGAGGTTAATTTCAGATGGGGAATTGATGTGTTCATATTGTACCCTGTCAAGTTGAGAAGTTGTCTGATCTTCTGCCAATACAATGTATTGTATCTCATTAGAATTTGTACCACATTAATTTGCCTAATTCTTGTGTAAACCAACTATTCTGAACAGCTGAGGAGTGAGCAATAGCTGGATTGTTCAGTGCTGTGAACAAATTATCTGTATTGTTAGAAGCATGCTTGTTTGATGTACGCTCTTTGTATCTGCCCTGAACCAAAAAGAACAACATTGCTGAGATGTTATTAATTAGAAAAATGTTGGCATAAATTAAGCGGTGATCTAATGATCCATCAGGTTAGTGTTCTGATATGCTGTGTCATGAAATTAGTGGTGGGCTTTTATACTTGTAAATTCCAAATGATTCTCTTCTGAGGCAGATATTGTATGATACCTTGTGCTTCATAATAATAAATAATATTGATATAGCACTTTTCATATCTTCCATATGTCTCAAAGTGTTTCACAGGATATATTGTAAAGTGATTGTATATTTGTGGGAGCAACACGACAGCCATTTGCACACAGCAGTCTTCCACAAACAGTTGTGAATTGAAGTGACCAATTTATTATTGTTTTTCTTTTCTTGAGAGATTATTATCAGGCGTATAGAAAAATAAAACTTGCCCAATGTTTCGCCCTGCTGGGAGTCAAATCCAAGTCTCTCGCTTGTGAGGCAAGTGCTCTAACTATTGAGCTACAAGACTCCTGTAAGGAGTATAAAAAAGGTGGAGTTTGTGATACTTCGTCATAGAAAGTTATAATGTGGCAGTGCTGGAGGTTGGAACATAGGTTTCAAATGAAACCTAGTTGTTGTTTTTTTAGTGAAATATGAACAATACTGAAGCAAAATTTTGTTCAAGATGAATATAAGTATCCAACAAATCAATATACAGTATTTTGAGATTGCCATATATGTGCTCTCCAAGATGCTATCCTGTTTGACAGGAGCTATACAAATACAAAGTGGATGTGTTGGTATCAGATGAATTGGATTTCATTCCTAGATAACGTGACCATCTAGCCTTTTTACTGTAGCATTTAACGCCTATCTATGAATACAATAAATATGTTGTTGTCATATATGAGAATCGCAATCCAGGTCAATCTCATTCTAACAGTTTCCTGGGTCCAATATCTAAGATGCTGCATTATAACAAAGTGCATAAGATTGCTTGAGTTCCATGCTGTCGGGTTGCGGGTAACGTCATTTTGTATGCTATGTGCTGCTGACTTCATTAGTGAAGTGATGTCAAGAGTGCTTAGCATACAGAGCAAACATAGGCAGCACACAGGAAGTGATATTAGCAATACTTCCTGAGCATTGGATGCAGGAAATAGGTGGTGACCTGGAGGTTGGCAATTTTTCAACTTGAGAAGCCGACTCATCAGAGCTGGAAACTGGGTGTGCCCCCAATAGACCCTTCGTTCCAAGTGAATTTAGGTTGAGTTAGAGCATGTTCTAACAGTCATTGTATATTATTTATTTTATGATCTGCATTCATTTGAAACATTCTGCATAGTGCAGTCCTGTAGTTCATTTGTTGGAGCACTCGCCTCGCAAACGAGAGACCTGGTTTTGTTCCCAACAGGGTGAAATTGGGCAAGTTTCCTTACACCATACGCCTGTTTATCTAGTAGTAAGTAGGAACGCGATTGTTAATCGATTGGCAGATCGCTTTTCCAAGGATAATATTACTTGAAACCCCCCCCCCCCCCCCAATAATAATTGAGTCACACAATCCACGACTGTTTGTGGGACAGTGCTGTGTGCAATTGGCTACCGCATTTCACCCACAAATATACAGTCAATTCACCTTCCAATATATTTTGTGAAGCACTTTGAGAGATCTAGAAGACAAGAAAACTGCTGTATCAAATGCAAGCATTATTATTATTTGACATTTTTTAATAAGCTTCTGAACAAAATATCTGAGACCTTTGATTGAATTGGATTTGTTTATTCACCTAACTATGCAATTGGCAGTTCTTTGCTGCAAGTTTTGTTATCTCTGGAGTGTGTATGTGTGCAAAATTATTGTATTTTCAATGGCCAGACTCCTGCTGACAGATTCTAAACATTTATGAATCGTAGCTGCTTTGTTTGGAGGTCTGGTGTTCTAGATTCTATTTGATGAGAGTTTTACAGAAAAATAAAGTTGCCCTTCCACATAATTAAGTATTTGGCACTATTGCCCCCTACTGATGGGGTTTAAGAGTCTATAACTAAGCAGTTGCCAGCCTTGGCTCAAGAATGAACTGTGCTATTGCTTGTAGCTAGGCACGTACACACCTTGGCTCTGAAGTGTGATCTTGTGAATAAACTGCACAGAACGAGCGGATGGTTTAACACATGACTCAGTAGGAAATTGGCATGAGATCAATCGGTGAGTGGCTTTGGCCGCACATTAAGCTCAGGTCCAGGAATATCCTATTTATTTTCTTGGAACAAATTCAACCATCTTCTTTCTGGCTTTTGGAGCCAATGAAAACTTTTGTTGGTCTTGGAGACTGTTGCTTGTCTGCCTGGATGCTGAGGTGCTGTGTGTCAGCAGTCTACTAATGAAGGTTACTGTCAGGAGTTATTCTTTCCATGGATGATCCATTGAATTGTTGGAATAGTTGGCCACCTAGTGGCTAAGGTAAGCACATTGACGAGCTAATACCAGGCTGAAACTAGGCTGTAACTAGGCTAGTACTAGGCTGAAACGTTAGTCAGTAATACTTGTAAACTTTATTTCTGCTTTCTCAATTTGCTTTTGTTCAGTTAGAATATAATTGTCAAAGAGCATCTTGGACTGTACAAATAGATTGGTGGCAATCATGTGTGTGAAAAACTAATTTAATGTGCCTGATCTCATGAGAGGCATGTCCTTAATGCCTTAATGCCTTAATGTCCTTAATCACCGTCCGTGGATGCACTCTGCACCTCATTGAGTCAGTACAGAATCTTAGCATCTTGTTTGACCCTCAACTTCCTTTATATCCATGTCATGACCCTTTCTGGCTCCTGCAACCTGCGCAAAATTGCCCAGCTCTGTCATTGCCTCAGCCTGCTAAGATCCTCTTTACATCTAGACTAAATTATGCGAACTCCCTGCTTGACGCTCTTCCCTCCACAAGATGCAGGTTATCCAGAACTCTGTACCTACTATCCTCTCCCACACCAAGCTCTGTGAACCTACACCCTCGCTCAGCTCCACTGGTTCCCCATCCCCTCGAGAATATTGAGTTCAAAGACCTTATCCTGCTTTCAAAGCCTCCATGTCCTTACTTCTCCCTGCTACGGTGACCTCCAAACCGACCTGCCCACTCCCTCCACTTGGTGAACTCCGGCCTGCTCCATGTCCCCGGCCTGCCCTGCCATCGGCGGTCTTCAGCCTTTCTGCCCCATCCTCTGGAATGCTATCTCTTCACCCTGCCCCCTTCCCTGCTTCCTACAAAACCCTCCTCTTTAACAGTGCTTTTGTTCACCTTCTTACCCCTATTCTCCCTGCCTTCCCTCCCTCCCTGCCTTACAGACACCCAACCCCCAGCTCAGGTGCAAATCGGTGATTGTTAAGATCCTTGGGATGTCTTCCCGACATGAAACACACTATGCAAATACTGTTAATATTGTAAAATATGTCATCATGATTTCCTCATCAGGTCTGCAGAGCTGGGGATGTAAGGTATTGTAAGTGGTGTTGTTGGGTGGTAATGTTGGGGCTTTTGACAGACAGCTGCTTCCTCAGGATTATTGTAGTCCTTATCAAAAGTATACAAGAAGCGCAGCTGTAGTATTATCTGACAGTATCTCGATTGAATTGCGACTAATTAAATGCTAATGTGTGACTGACCTTACGCTAGCTTAGTTTACACGGCAACTTTACACCCTTTGTTTGTTTTTCCAGGACACACATGCAGGATCTACAGGAAGTCACTCAGGATCTACACTATGAGAATTTCCGCTCAGAACGGCTGAAACGTGTTGGCAGGTTGGTTAGAATTGAGAATAAAATGTTGTCCCATTTAAAAAAAAATTAGAACTATTAAATAAATTGCCTTGCAGTGCACATAATCTTTATTTGAATACCAGCAGGCTCACAAGTGATCCAGCAGTGTCTTGTCTAAGGCTTAACTATGAGTATAATTCCCAAACCAAAAAGAGGGGGGAGTTGGCATGTGTCTTTGCTTTGGTGAAATGCGTTTTGGAGATACCCTGTAGCTGTCAGGCCGTTCTTTGAGCTTTAACCTTGTTCCACTCAATGAGCTCAAATGTAACTGTGCCTTGCTTAGTGCCAGCTCTTGTTCCACAATTCACAACTTTGGTACTTCAACCAATGGCCATTATCCAAATGCAAAATTGCTGTCATTAAACAATATAATTCTGCTTAGAGTCAATTTGGAAAATACTCAAAGCCATCAGGGCTTGATGAGCAGAGGGACACTGATGAATGCATGACCTCTCATTGTTTATATCTTCGCTAGAGAGTTTCAAACGTTACAAGAGAAATAAAACCCATCTGAATGAGCAGTAAATTTTCTGTACATATTCTGTATGTTTAGAGTCCATTTAATTGCAAACAAATGTTATGTTCACCCCTGAAATTCTGAAGTGTTACAGTGCTTCACAGAATATGAGGAACCAATCACAGTAGACTATCATGGTAATCAATATCTTATCCACTGAAAATGTTTTATACGCTTTGTAAATTTGCTTTCTCTCCACCCCACTCCCATTTGTTTCAGTGATTAACTCTTGCACAAATATCCAGTCTGCTGATGTACTGAAAACCAGAGGGCAGTGTGGAGCCATTGTGGAAATTTTACATTACATTCATGTTTGGTTTTCTGAACAGAATTCGACCAGCAAATTATACCACTGACCTATCTGAAGCAATTCGGATAGTATTTCTAGAAATGTAGTTGTTTAAATATTTTTTTAAAATATATATTTATTTTCTGTGTGTTTCTAGTGTAATAAAGTGGCTGGAGCCCTGTGGTTGGGATCCCAAAAATTCTTACTGTGCTGTAACCGCAGCTGGTTTCACTGCACACATTTGCAGCCGATTGGTGCGTGCACATAGCAGCAAATGACAGCGGCCTTGATGTGTTGGAAGTTGGACATTTTAGCATAGGAGGCGCTAAAGAGATTATTTTATGGCACCAGGGCCCACTGTTTAGAGTACAGGAAGTGCTCTATTTACGTTGGGCATGCGTCCGTGGAAAACGCGATGTTAGTTGAAACAACTTAAATCGAAACCTATTTTATCATTGACTTAATTATATAAATTTAGAATATGTTCCTGGGGTCATTTTTTGGTCCAAATTTGCAGAAAAAATATTAAATAAGTACCAAAAGATACCTAACAAGATGTTATAAGTTGAAATAATATACGTTAATACACATTTTAAATCTAATCACATTGCCTAATGTACTGGTGATGTTAAAATGACCAATGTAAATAGGAGTGACATAAATAGAGGACTTCCTGTATAGACTTTAAACAGTTCTCAATTTCAGTCTTGTCAAATAAAATAAGTTAATATGAGTCCTGTTTATAGACATACTGCCATTTCAAAAGTGTTAAAATGAAGTTTACCAATCATGCAAAAGTTGTAAACAATAGAAACACTTAACCACAGATATGAATATTGGCTAGGATGTAGATAGAGGGATGAATCTATGTACCAGCATTATGTAGCAGCCACAAAGCAAATTCGCCATACATATACAGTTGCATTGAATCAGTCTAAGGTTTTGGTTATATCTGCTGATGTTCTTTATCCAAATTAAATCGTCATCTTCACTGCTGGGACATCCTCCTGATGTGAAAGGCGCTATACAAATGTCATTTTGTTGTTGTTCTGACAATGAAGTATACTGTGGTTGATCTCAACAGTGTTGATCACAGACTCAACTCAGCTTCACAAATAACCTTTCAGGCCAAATACCTATAACCTCTTCTCCTGTAACATAGCACCAAGAGGTCTCTCTTGGTGCTATGCTGCATAAACTTTGAAGTTTATTTTTGTTGAGTTTTCTGCATTAGGTCATGTTCTCGATGCTGCAGAAATCACATAAGATGGCCAATGAATGGAGGCAAAATAAATACTGTGTCATGAACTGATCAAAGCAACCACCTCTGAGATCCACAGTCACATCAAAGGATCTAAAATTAAGTGCATTATGGGGAGTTTCAACCTGGTTCCTGGTAACTTTAAGAAGAACACAATTCTGTGTTAGGGGAGCCCTCTTTGGTTGAATGCAAAACACATTTTAGATGAATGAACGCAGGAACATAAAGAATGCTACGTGAAAAAAATATAAAGTTCACCTCGTTCACCTTCCATCTTCCTGGTGGTTGCATGCACAGATATCCCGAACTACTATGTACTATATCCCATAATATTATTTCCTGAAAGAAAACTATCTAATCTGTTTTGAAGGAATCAACTCTTCCTGCTTCAACCGTCTCCCTAAGTGGATAACAACAAAATTACATGTGTGTAACGCCTTTCATGTCTGGACAACTTCGCTAGGTGCTAAACAGACAGATAGTATTTTGTGAACCACAGTGAACCATTGCTTGTGAATGAAGCAAGATTGAGGAGAATGTTATCAGGGCAAAAACACTTCACAAGTACCACCGTAGGTGCTACCTACCCGTATGACTACTATAAATGTAATTTAGCTACAGGTAGGGATGATTTGCCATCAACGTCAAATTTGGAAAAGAGTCGGGACGCTTGAAGTCCCAGGTTCTGTTGTACTTGCAGGACTTTTTCTTAATTGAGTTCAGTATTGATGTTTAGTTCACTTCTCTCAGCCCCTCAACTCTCTCTCACAATTACAATTTAACCAGGATGTCTCTTTGACTAGATACAGGTAGATACCATACTATAGAATATCTATGCAAACATTTTTTCTATGCATTTTCCCTCATAGGAGTTGTAAATTAGTTATTGTTGGATTTCTCACTCTGCTGTTTCAGTGCACATATAAGATGTTTATGATTTGTAGATTGTCTTTTAAATACAATTAAGATAGTAGTTTAGGGTACGATTTTTGCATATACCCCAATGTTCTGATTACCATACTGTTGTGAAGTGGTGATCACATTCTAACATTAGTGATTGTGACTGCATTGCTGCAAATGATTTTCATTTAATTGCCAGAAAGTAAACAGTTGCTATATGTTATTGATATGCTTATTAATCAGTCAATTAACTTTACAATATATTCTGTGAAGTGCTTTGAGATGTCTCAAAGACATAAGGCGCTACATCAAATGCAAGGATTATTAATAATGGTTACTTTCGGGAGAAGCCCCTGCATCTGTGTGAGGAAAGATCAACACAGTAAGAACCAAAATTCATAAGTTGCCTTTAATGAATAGTTCCTGACTCTGTCTCTTTGTTTTTCCAGGACTGTGGAAGATGAAACAGTTGATAAAGACAGGATGCTGTTGCAGAAGGAGGCTGAGGTAAGTGTACTGATTTATAAAACAAACATTGTGCAAGAAGGGCAAATGAGACTTTTTTTGCTATTTAATTTAAAATTATGATTGGTTGTGTTTATGGTATACATTAGGGAGAAGGTGGAACACATTTTTAAAAATGTGTGGATCTCCTGCCTTCTAAAACTAAGTTTTCTACCTCAGTTCTGTCTTTCTCTGTTCTGGACAACTCTCTGCTCGAATTGGCCATTAACCTTGTTACTGTGGTGCAAATGCCTGCTGTGTTTGCGTATAAAATCAATCACTGCACTTGATTTTAATTAGCTGTGAAGCATGTGGGAACTTTTGATGTGTGGCTGTAATAATGCACATTGTTGCTGGAGATGAATTTTCTGTAGGTTGCCATTGAATCTGCAGTGAGCAAAACTGACTCACTTTGGAAACTCCCAGTTGATGCTTTTTTTGAGTAGAGAGGTGGGCCTACTCTGGAGGGAATAACAAATTTAGGGTAGAATGGCTCAAGTACACTTTCCAGTCAGTCACAGTATTCGAAGAATCAATATGGCATGAACAGATTGCTCCATTTTGACACATTTTATATTTCTGCTTTAGAAATGAGAAATTAATATGTATTGATTCATCTTTTAAGCAGATTCTTTTTCAAGTAGAAAGATTGATTAAACCTTGGGGTGGTTTCCTTCTGTCGCTAGTGCTCCAGAAGGAGGCAATTCAGCACATTGTGTCTGTGCTGGTTGTTTGAAAAGAGCTGTCCAAATGAAACTCAATCCCTGCACTCTCCCCATAGCCCTGCAAACCTGTCCTTCCCAAATAACTATCTACTCTCTTATCAAATCGGCTTCCACCACCCTTTCAACAACAACAAAATTACATTAATAGAACGCGTTTCATGTCGGGTAGACGTCCCAAGGTGATGAACAGTCAGGGGGAGGGGCAGAGTAAGGGGGAGCGGAGGGAGAGAGTTAGGAGAGGAGGGAGAAACTTGGGAGGGCAGCAGAAGGCATGATCGAAGAGGAGTCTTGAGACCGGCCTTGAAGCAGGCAAGGGAGGAAGCTAGGTGAAGGGACTGTGGAATGGAATTCCACAGTGTATGATCAGAGAAGCTGAAAGCCTGTCCACTGATGGTAGGGCAGGGGACATGGAGCAGACCGGAGCCCACTGAACAGAGGGGGCAGACAGGTTCATAGGGAAACAGCAAGTTAGAGAGGAAGGAGGTGGCAAGGCCATAAATGGCTTTGAAAGTGAGGATGAAGATCTTGAATTCGATCCTCTGGGGGGTGGGGAGTTAATGGAGCCAGACGAGGATGGGATTAATGTGGACACGGAGCTTGGTGCAGGGGAGGACATGAACTGCAGAGTTCTGGATGTTCTGCAGCTTATGAAGGGAAGACCGACGAGGGGTGTGGCAGTGGTGGAGTCTAGCGATGTTGCACAGGTGGTGGAAGGCAGTACTGGTCATAGCTCGGATGTAGGGGAGGAAGGACAATTCAGGGTCAAACAAGACACTTGGGTTCCTGACTAGTTTTGAGAGGTGGAGATTGCAGCCTTGGATACTGATGCTGCCAGTGCCTGAGGTGCGGAGACGCTGACGTGAGCCAATCAGGAAGGCCTTGCCTTGCCAGACATTCAACTGGAGAAAGTTGTTCCTCGTCCAGGACTCGATGTCAGGCAGGAAGTCAGAATGCTGGTGGTCCTGGAATTGAAGGTGGAAATAGAAAGGTAGAGTTGGGTGTCATCTGCAAATGTTTCTGTATTTACCACATGTCTGGATGATGTCACTGAGGGGCAGCATGTAGAGGGTGAAGAGGAGGGGACCAAGGACAGAGCCCTGAGGAACGCCGCACAAGACAGTGCAGGGGCTGGAGGAAAAGCCATTGGTGGACATAAAGTGGAGGTGTGAAAGATAGGACCAGAACCAGTCAAGGACAGTAGCTTGAAGGTTGAGGTGGGAGGAGAGGTGATTGAGGTGGGAGGAGAGGTGGTGGAGGAAGATTGAGTGGTCCACGGTATCAAAGGCGGTGGATACATCGAGGAGGATGAGGCAGAGGGAGCCATGGTCACAAATGGACGGGATATGATTTGTGATCTTAAGGCAATGCATTCCAAATCCAATCAACTCAGTTGTGAAAAAATTTATATAGACCAAAAACAGCAGTGGTCCCAAGTCTGCAGTGGTCCCAAGTCTGCAGTGGTCCCAAGTCTGCAGTGGTCCCAAGTCTGCAGTGGTGTCCCACAGGGACACCACTGCAGACTTCTGGTCAGAAAAACAACCATTCACCACCACTCTGTCTTCTGCATCCCAGCCAGTTCTGTGTCTATGCTGCCACTATCCCTGCAATACAGTGGCCTTCTATTATGCTTACAAGTCTCTTATGTGGCACTTTTGAAAATCCATATAAACATAAATTCACTACCTTCATCCACCCTCTCCATTACTTCATCCAAAAAATCTTCTCAGGTTTGTCAGACATGATTTGCCTTCAACAAATCCATGTTGGCTGTTCTTTATTATATTCTGTGAAGCACTTTAAGACGTCTAGAAGATGTGAAAAGCGCTATAATAATAATAATAATCCTTGCATTTGATATAGCGCTTTCCACATCTTATCAACGTCCCAAAGCACTTCACAGAATATACTGTAAAGTAAATTGACTGAATATATTTGTGGGCGAATTGCGGCAGCCAATTGCGCACAGCAGTGTCCCACACACAGTCGTGGATTGAAATGACCAATTTTATTATTGTGTTTCTTTTGGAGGGATTATTATTAGGCGTGTGGAGTAAGGAAACTTGCCCAAGGTTTCGCCCTGACCTGCCTGGATTCGAACACAGGTCTCCCCAGCTTGGTCTCCCCAGCTTGCAAGACAAGTGCTCTAACCACTGAGCCACAGGAGCTCCATAACAAATACAAGGATTATTATTATTATCTTATCCAATTTCTCTATCCTCATCTGATAGTGTAGCATTGACTTGCATCCTCTTTTGTGAAGACAAGTGCAAAGTGGTCATTGAGTACGTAAACCACGCCCTCTGCCTCCATAAGAAAATTTCCTCTTTGGTCCCGAATTGGACACACACTTTATTTGACTAACCTTTTATTCTTTATATACTTAAATACCTTTTATAATATGGTTCTAAAAGGTATTTTAGAAAAGCAGTAAATAAGAACTTGGTTGATTGGCGGATCGTTTTCTCTGGGAGTAATAATTCCTTAAAAATAAATAAAAACAATTTGTTCACTCAATCCATGACTGGGATACTACTGTGCAGATATTGTCATGATCTGATCTTTTGCCCACAAAACATACAGTCAATTTACTTTACAGTAGAGACGTTTGAAAGACTGGTAAGGTGTTCTATGAAATGCATGGATTTTTGTTCAGGAATGTAAAATTAATTTGAAAATCAGATTACAGGTAGACCCCGCTTAATTAAGGGGTTAGGGACTTTAAAGCCCGGTAATCAAAAATTTCGTTAAGTGAGAGTTTAACTATATTACTGTATTTGTCCGCAGCCAAATGCTGCCCCGACCCGAGCCTCCCCACTAAAATCAGTTTAGTTCCTAGCGCTAACAGTTTTGGTGTACAGGTTGTACACACTCGAACATACAGGTTTGGTTTACTCCAAAATCTGGAGATCTGGAATGTGACAAAAATTGCAAGAATAAAAACGCCAATCCTACCTGCTCCAGGCCAGGTCTTCACAGAAGACTGAAATATCGCAACCTGGGTTCAGGCATTTCTGGACACATGACACGCTTCTGGCATTCCGATTTGTCCGGAAATACCCAAACCTGGGCTTTGCTAAGGGCCCAAATTCAGGACGCTCAACCTGGACTGGCGAAGACCTAAGATGGATAGAACTGCTATTGAGGGCTACACAACTTTAAATAAAATATTAAAATGTTAGTAAATACAACAATAAACAATAAAACACAGACAGTCCTCGACTTACTATTATTGAAGCCACAAAGTATTCTGCTGCTTAAGCTCCTCCCATATGGGAGGGGCTGGACTGCTTAACTGAGGCACACTAAAGACTAAGCGTGTGTTGCTGGGGCAACCAGAGAGACGCTACCCATGAGAAGCCCGCGAGATTTAAAGTGTGTGTAAACATTCGTTAAAGCAAAAGCAGCCTTTGTTAAGCGGATAAGTGGTGCAAATAGAAACCCTCATTATAGTGAATTTTTGTTAACCGGGTGTTCGGTAAGTGGGGTCTACCTGTATATACATTTTGAATTCTAATAAGTAATGAGCCATAAAAAGCCCCCCAAATGAGTTTGAAGAAATTCAATCCTTAAAAGCTTCACATCTGAATCTGCACATCACGAGTTAACGACAGAATTGTGTATAGTAAAAACAATTTTATAGCCTGGTATTATCATGATCTGATCTTTAGTCACAAAGGCATATGTTTACATTAACTGCTGACACAACAACAAAATTAAAAGTGTACAGTGACTTTTGAAGGCGCTGAAAAACAGTAGGAAATCTTTGGGGCGTTTGATGTAAAATTGGTTGGTTTTACAATTCTAATTGATAATTTGAAGATAACAGCAATCAATTTATATAATAGTTTATGGTGTGTGTGTATATATATACCACACATATATACATATAATGGTAAATAGGCAGAAACTATTATTGCCTGAAGCAAATGCCTCCTGTTATTCCTTTCCTTCTGTAGTCAGAATTTACATGCTTTCAACTGACCCCAGTGGATTATGTAAAATACAGCGAACCTGATTTAATCAGTGCAGTTCAGTAATTCAGAGTCATAACCTTCATCAGTCTAGAAGAAGATTCCCCACAGTTGATCCCATCAGTTTATTATTGCCATCCAGATGTAATTGGAATGATTCTGCTATTTGGGTATGCATTAATTAATTCTCATCCGATGACTGGTCTATTATGGGATGTGCATGCTCCTTGGCTAATTACCACTTGAAGGCAAAATTGTGCTTGTGTGCGTGTGAGGAGCACTCACATTAATCTTATCACAAACATTCAAACTTCTGGCTCCCTCGGTGACGAGCAACAGGACATTATTGCAGGGGTGCGGTTTGTTTAAATGTTCTTGTATTTTGTTTTTTTGCAATCAAATTAACACTCCAAAACTGGGATAGTACCTAACTGTGATTCAGTGTGTTTCTGTAGTTATGTTAAAACACACAAGAAGTGAAAAGAGTTATACTTATGTCTGGGATCTAATTTCAGTCTAGTCTAGACTAATGGGATAAAATATATCCTGTTTGGCTGTAATTAATGCAGTCTAGAGCATTTCAATCCATTTTATATTGGGTGCACAGCAGAAAAGTGCCCTAATTTGGCACCTAGTAAAACAGATTTGGCAGTCTCACTTCAAAGCTATAAGGGTAGTCCAAGTGGGAAATTAAACTGTTGCAAAAGAGATTTTTTTGAGGCAAATGATGAGCTTTTACTTTGCTTCTAATTTGTGTTATGCTTGCTTGATGTAGACACAAGGTGTGTGTATATTATATATATGTTTTTTTTTAAAGTGTGAAGTTCACCAGTCTTCAGCCTAAACAGAAGCACAAACATATAATCTAAGGCAATGCTTTGTAATGTTTTTACCCCTTTTCACAGGTGCATCACCCAATAGAGCATTTTATGACTGGAAAATAATTACATGTTGTAGTTTAACGATCATGAGTGAGCCGATCTGGAATTCTTTTTAAGTTATTGTAACAATATTTCTGGCAAGAGATTGACTTTTTTTTCAATGATTAGCAAGGCCAACAAAAGTTTCTTTTTTGAACTCTCATGAATAGAGCTCAGTGTATCATGAACCAAGGTACCTGATTGTCTCACCACGTTTTCCAACCACACAAGGTTGTATCTTCCAACTGTGCTGAAATGTGCCATTATTGGAAGAACACGTTTTGGATGGTTGGGAGGAAACCAGAGGAAAGTCTGTGGTTTCTGGGTAAAACAAACATCTGCTTCCTTTACTCAGCCACTCCCTGGGTTTTTTGCATTCAATTATCTGGAGGAGCAGGCAGGGAAAATGACCTCAGCACAATTAAAGCTTGTTGCCTGATGATATTCTGGTTTATAGTTTTTGAATTTCTTATTTTATCGAGAAAAAGCTGGTACAAGCAAAGGAACAGTATATATGTTATAATATTTCAGCTGTGCTATCTCGTAAACAATGAAGTGATGCATGTACTGTGTGAGGGTCCCTGCAGAAAGCATTCCAATGGTGGAATTTTTTTTAGATTTAATTGCACCAGCTTCTCTCTGGGAGTCATACAAACCATGTTCTGGAGAGTGATTTCTTTTTCGACAGGATTGCTAATCATTGTAGAGTATTGCAGATGAGAAGATTGTAGTGTAGATTATACCATAGTTTCTGCATGCCACCCCATTTCCACCAGAAACTGAGAAATTTGTTGAATAATAATAGAATGCGAGGTACATTTTTAGCTTGTTTTGTTCTAGTTTAGTGTGGATCTGTTTATATGTGCACAGTGGACCCGCATGATAGTGGAAACACAGTTCACATCTGGCAATGGAAGAAGAGCTTGATCATATCTATCAATTTCAAAAGGTTAAAAAGCTGGAATCCTCAATTGTAGACCAATGTGGGGCTTATTCTATCTACATGGAGGTATGACTGCAGTTTTTATGATTTTTAACTTTATTTCTGTTCACCAGCTATATTCCAGAGGTTTTAGGTGTTTGAAGTAAATTAGTTTCCATATTAGATCTCTGGCATAACAGATTACGTAGTTATCCTGAATACTAAATCTCTGAATCCCAAGCACAGAATGTGAAATGAATACAGGTAAACCCCTATTTGGGACGGGGTTGCTTTCCTGAAAAACGGCACTCAGATCGAAACGTCCTAAATCGAAATGCGGTCCCATTATATAACCCGAGATGCGTTCTTTTCACAAAATTTTCGAACCTTAAACCCACTAAAATAACACACATAGGCAAGATTTAGTATCAAAAGCAGTGTTTCTCAACCTTTTTGATGCCGGCTGCCGACCAGCTGGCTATCTTCTTAAATTGCTAATCTAAGCAGAGGCTGCTGTTGCTGCTGCTTTTGGAGGAGTGGCTTTATGACAACATCTCTTTTTCTCTAATCGCTAATCTCACACGGGTCTCAACCTCGGGTCCTGACCCTGTTTCTCTCCGGCCCCCCGCCCCCCCCATCTCTCCTTCCCTCCCCATCTCTCTCTCCCCCTCCCCCCCATCTCTCCTCCCATCCCCATCTCTCTCCCCCCACATCTTTCCTTTCCTCCCCATACCTCTCTCCCCCACCCCATCCCTCTCTCCCTCACCAGAGATGGGGGAGAGCCTCCAAGATAACTGAGTCCACAAAACAGACAGAGATAACGTTTTGGCTGAGCTGAGCATCAAGCAAAGCCTTCTAGTGTGGAGGACCTGTTAGAGGCTAATTTGGGTTGCAGCAAAAATTGGCCAGTTCAAACGCTTGGATACAGTATACGACTGCGATTTTACAGCGAAATACACAATATACTGCGTATGCGCAAAAAAATGCATCAAATTTTTTGGTTGTTAAAATGAAACCAAATGTAGTATATCGATAAAATGGTGTTAAAAAATTGTTTGTTAAATCAAAACAATGTAAATAGAAGCATCCTAAATCAGGGGTTACCTGTAGTTAGAGGATTAGTCAATGAATCTGCTAGTCTTATTGCTTCTCATATGCATACACATGTTCTCCTTATGAGACAAGTGTTGAGGGGTGTGAAATCATATTAGCTTTGGTGTGGGTTTGCAGTGTGCAAAATGAATTTCACCTGTTCAAAACATTGCCAGTTGAAGCAAAACTTATACAAATATAATTGAAGCCTCGAACAAAGTACTGTAGTGTGAAGGGGAATACTAATTGCTGAAAGTGTTAGAATGAAAATCTATTTGACTGGACATAAATATTTGCAGGCTGGTGATAGTGTGATGCACATCTGGGCTGTGTAATTAAATGAAAAGGGGGTGGGTGTTGAAGGCTGATATTTTACTGCAGTCCCTTTGTTTTTTTGCACTAGCCATGTCTTTACATCACTTCAAACAGGAAATAGCACACTAGTGACATTATCAACACTGAGCTAATCTCTCTGAGCACATATGGACAGTAAGTAAACAAGCAATGAGATGAAGTTGACGACTGATGCCTGCCCACGCTATGGGAACTCCCATCTAAAGACGATGTATAGGCTGATTAAATGTATTACTGAAAATGACGTGTTTTCTACATGTGATCAGTCTTATGGAGTACTCATTTTAGTTAGTTAAACTGAGTTATACAACATCTGAACCATGTTACTATTCAAAAACAATTTTAAAAAACATTGTCAATGTCATTCAAAGATAATTAATGCATCTGATTATGCACTGGATGCATGCAAATTTGAAGTACTTGTAACCATTCAGTTCTTCAATGCACTGGTCAGCATGTTCCATGTGCAATCATATGTAATTGAGCAGAGCCAGTATGTTCACTGTAAGGAATCTGGTTGTGGTTTCATCTTCTGTTTTTCACACAGCAGAGTATTTAAATGCTGCATTGTACTATTTAATATAATGGTTCTGTGGCAGAATTATGAGCACTATTTATATGGCTGGAAATGGCTTCACTGCTCCTATTATTTTGGAAGGATTTCTTCCACATATGCAGTGCAGGTGTGTCTGTTTCACACTTTGTTTACTACCCTCCAAGACTGTAGTTCCCAACCTTTTTTGCTGCAACCCAAATTAGCCTCCAAGAGGTCTTCCCACCTCTAGGGGGCAATACCGCGACTGAAGCTCAGCTCAGCCAAAACGTTATTTCCGTCTCTTTTGTGGACTCAGCGTAACTCATGAGTACTCTCTTTATACATATTCGTCGACGGTCTTGCCTCGGGCACTTTTTTTTCGTGCTAAAAAAGCAATTTCAACGTTTTAAAAAAAGCAACAAAAACAAAATTTCTGATAACCCTTCGCGACCCAACTGACGATCCTGCGACCCTAATTTGGGTCAGGACCCAAGGTTGGGAATCACTGCTCTAAGAGGTAGCAATCATCAACGATAATAAAACCATTAACAATTATAAAACCTTCCAGACGTCTCAAAGCGCTTCACAGAATATATGGTAAAGTGAATTGACTGTATATTTGTGGGCGAAACATGGCAGCCAATTGCGCACATCCGTGTCCCACAAACAGTCGTGGATTGAAATGACCCAATTTTTACATTTTTATTGAGGGATTATTTATAGGCATGGAAACTTGCCTAAGGTTTTGCCCTGACCTGCCTGGAATGGAACACAGATCTCACGCTTGTGAGGTAAGTGCTCTAACTACTGAGCTATAGGACTCCCAAAATGTCTGCAATAATTGTGTATAGATTGCATCCTGTGTTGCTTCACTAATTAAAAGCATTCAGCACAGCATGAGAAAAGGCCATTTTGGGATTGTTCAAGTCCTGCAGACCAAACAAAACCTATCTGCTTGTGGGCTTTATTCTATTTGGATGAAGAAGCTAATCAAAGCAGCATCATTCCTTTTGCAACAAGTTTTTCCCACCTATACATTCTTCTAGTTGAAGGGGTGGGGAAGAATCTTTTTTGTCCTGTTTGAAGCTCAATTCTAAATCTATAGCTCATATTTTGCACTGTCAAAAAAGTGTTTAAATCCACTTCATGTGTTTCTTTGATCATATTCTCCTCAACCTGTTTTCCATTTGGTGAATTCTGCATTGTGAACTTCTGCTAACAACTTTTAAGTTCAACAATCTTGCTCTTTGCTTCCCATCTCACCCTTCTTTCAATAGTCTTTTGAAGGCAGGGTGCCCCTACATAATATTGTAAATGGCTTGATATGTTTGCACTGTTCTCTTTTTATTATAAATTTTCTTGACTTGTGTTTAAGAAATAGTATTTAATCTGCTGTATTAATAGCAGTTCCGCATTGAGTAGTCACTTTCAATGAATTGTCAATGCTGTAATTTCACCCAAATCCTTTTCTTTTGACATGCACACAGGCTTACTGTTTCACATTCCTTTCATTTATTGACATTTATTGACATTAAATCTATCTGCTGAATTGATCCAGAACTTTTTGGCTGGAATTTATCTTTGTTATTTAGCAGCCGAATGACATACTCCGTGCAAAATACTAATCTTTTTCATAGTCTGCTGTGCAATTCCAGTTTTTGCAACAAATATTTTCTGAGGCCATCTGTCAGTTCTTGTGGAAAATAATTACACGGTAACCAGCTTGCACACTGTAGTGCCCCACAAACAGCCATGAAGCAAATGAACAATCATGTTGAGGGATTGTTGGTAAGGACACTGAGAGAATCTCCCAACTATTTTAAATCGTATCATGGGATCTTTAGTGTGACCTGATCAGGCAGTTTAATTCTGCTTCTGAAGCACAGCATCTGAAACAAGCCAGAATACCCCAGCACTGAATTGGAATGTCATTCTGGACTGTATAAATTCGAAGTCCCGTTGTAGGGCTTGAACCCAACCTTTGGAGTTGGAGGCTTTGACACAAAACGTTTCTGGCTGCTGAGGTGCGGATTATGTCCACGTTCCATCACAGTAGCAATGATTTGAAGCACTTGATTTACTTGGTGCTTGATTATTTTAGCCTTTCCTCTTCCTTCCCTATCTTCAAGTTGTAGTAGAAGACCTTCCTATTTGACCTATACCTCCCCCTGGCTCGGCGCTTTGTCACTGTCAAGCACTCTGGGATGCTTCCCTGCATGAGCGGTGCCACATAAATGCAAGTTGTGTTGTTCTTGTACCTGAATTCTTAACACCTTGCAGAATTTTAGCTTCAAGAATTGCACCTCGTATGATATTTGCTGCCATGAATACAGTTCACTTCTACCTGAAAAGTATTCTACCAATTTAGTGGCCTCTAGGTGGCGCATGCTTTTGCTCACACTCCAGCTGGTGTGCTGTAATACTCTTGTCAATCATTTTATCTAAACTTTCATCTTATCACTCTCTGTCGATCTAATCTACCACTCCATCTGCAGAGAATGCACCTAATCTATTGTAATCTGTCTGGTCTGCAAAATCTGCTCTGACAAGCCTGTCTGGCCCATATCTGCGTTGTTGTGGTCCGTAGAGCTTGCAAGTTACTTAAAAAAGCTTTGACTGAGAATTTTAAATTCTTTACTCCTCACTGACTAAATGAAGTTGCCTGCTGAGGGCAGAATTAAATATTCTCAGTCAGTGGTCTGGAATTTAATTTCATTGTGAGTGTTCAACAGCTTGTTCGGCAGTCCTGCAGGAGGGGGCGGAGTAGGAGAGAAACCTTACTGACTGGTACAGCTTGCCACTGAATGGCACAGTACTGTCAGAATGTCAACAGGAAGAGTGGCTGATGCTCACTGTCTCAACAGCAGGACAATGTTACTTTACATTGTTTGCACACGAATAGGGCAAGCATTGCACTATGAACCTGGTCCTTCTTAATGTTATTGACATGCCTAGAGACCGATCCTGCAACTTTACACAACCTGAGACCACATTTCATCAGAATTTCAATTAAGTAATGATAAGTAGAATCTTTCACTGCTATAATGGTTGGCAGTTTTAGAACTCATGAAGTAACCAGGACCCATTCTTTAAAGCTTTCTGCTCTGCTTTAGAATTTAGGTTGTGTATAAAATAATGGGGGAATATGTAAAAAGTCAACAGTATTTGGGGAGAAACGTGCAATGTGATAAGCGTGAGGAAACAAAAGTGGAACTTTGAAAATAATTATTGCAACACAAGAAGTATTCCTTGTTAAATGGGCTGGTAAATTGAGATGTCAGATCTACAATCCTGCAGTATGTGATCTGTAACCTTGCCTGTTTAATGGTCTGCGGTAGCTGTTTGTGGAAATCCATTGGAACTGCTAATCCATTCCAAAGAACTGCTTTGAGCTCTTTAATCTTGTGTCTGGTACACTATGAAGAATGCACTATGCTCTATTTCAATCTAACATCATGCTGCTAAGAAAATATAGCAGCCCTTTTGAATCAAGTATTTTTGAATGTTTATTTGAGGTGGATGTGACTGAATGGTCTGAAGCTACAGTATATGCTAGAAAATCAGATAATTCACAGCCGAGATCCTTTAATACATATTTGTAAAGGAACTAGTCTCATAAGCCTGAAATGCACAATCCATAATGTATCTTCGTTTATTATTCAACTAACTGCCTGATTAATAATGTATGTGTGTGGGTGTGTACTTTCTTGTGTATTGTGCAGTGTGTTATTGTGCCTTATTATGTATGTGGATGACACCCAACTCTATCTTTCTGTCTCTACCCTCGATTCCAGGACGACTGCTGTCCTGACAGGCAGCCTGTCGGACATCAAGTCCTGGATGAGAGCTAACTTTCCACAGTTGAATGTCAACAAGACCAAGGCCCTTTTGAATGACTTATGCAGGCACCTCCGCACCTCAGGCACTGGTAGCCTCAAACTCCATGGATGTACACTCCACCTCAATAAGCCAGTCAGTCAAGTGTCTTGTTCTATTCTCAACTGTCTTCTCCCTCACATCCATGTCATGACCTGCTCTGCCTTCCTTCACCTCCGCAGCATTCTCTGTCTCTGCCACTACCTCGGGCCACTGAAACTCTCATTCATGCCTTCATTACAACAGGCTTGACTATGCCAATGCTCTGCTTGTCGGTCTCCCCAATTCATTCCTCTATAGGCTGCAGATCATCCAGAACTTTGCAGCCTGTGTCCTCTGCCACACCAAGCTCTGGATTCTTTATCACCTAAGTCGCCTAACTCCACCGGCTTCCCATCATAAAGAGGATTGAATTCAAGATCCTGGTCTTCACCTTTGAAGCCCTTCATGGCCTTGCCCCACCCTACCTCTGTGACCTCCTAACTCTACCAATCTGTCTGCTCCCTCCCCTCAGCGGGCTCTGGCCTGCTACATATCCCTCAACGCACCCGTGCCGCCATTGGCGGGTGAGCCTTCTGCTGCCAATCTTTGGAATTCCATCCAGCAATCACTCTACCTCATCTCCTCCCTAACCTTCAAGTCCCAACTCAAGACCGTGCCATCGGTCACCTCCCTTCCCTCCACCTTCACAATCCCGACCTCAGCTCAGGTCTGAAACTCTGACTGTCCAGCGTCTTGGGACATCCTTCAGATAAGAAAGGTGTAGTACAAATGTAATGTTGTTGTTATTCTGCAATGGTTAGATTTTCCTGCATTATTTTGAATAGTGCAAAGTGCATATAAATGTGTACCTTTGATAGAAAGTGTTGATACAACTTTGACTCCCTCAGTATCAGAATTGTATTCTGCAGCAGTGAGTTGTGCAGTATTTTTAATTGTATTTTAAACATTAATTTTTCCTCCTCCAGTTGCGTCGTATGCAGGAGATGATTGCTCAGATGCAGGCACAGATGCGAATGAAGCCTGGAGAAGATCGTGATGGAAAGTGAGCAATAGACCAATTCTGCTTATATTTACAGGTGAGATCTATAGCAGTTCAGACCTGCTGGTCTAGCAATCAGCTTTTAAGACAATTTTTTTAGATTTTAATTTGTGAAACGATTCTCTTTTCTACCTCATGGCTAGAGATAATGCTTAATCATGATCTATGAGAAACATTTTGAGATGTCTGGAATACTTGATAAGGCGCTATAACAAATTCAAGGATTATTATTATTATCTTATTTCATGAAAGATTTTCCTGCTGTTCTACTTCCCTGAACAGTTCATGTGTGGGCTTTCTAGATCAACACTTCCTTGAGTGATATCTGAGGAACAGTTTGTCCTATTATTGCCTCAACAAAATTCAACTGGAAAGTGCACAATCATTGGTGCAGCAACAGCTGGAAAACAGCAGAAAAAAGTGATTTGTTTTCACATAAATATTGAGAACCAAACAATCCTACCGCAATGTTTCTAAATCGGGACAGGAATGTGTGTGAAAAAATGAATATTATAGAAAATGGGGGGTAATCTCTATCAGCTGTATGCTAAACAATAATCCAAAGAATCCTCCCAGTGCTTCTGTTTAATTACTTCCACCTCAGCATGTTTTCAAAGCTGCCCAATCGGAACATTCTGTGGTGGAGTGGAATTTGAACTTGGATGCTGGCCAGAGGTCAGCTGGACCCACAGAAATGTCTGATTTGTTTTTCTCTTTGATTTTTTGGGGGTATGTTTACATTTCAAAAGCTCTAAAATGCAGCCTCGGTATAGTTGTATCTCTGAGTAGCTTCCTTTGGCGTGGAGTTGTGTGAGGTATTCTTTAGTCAGATAAATTACGTCTGACTCACTGGACGGGCTATCATTGAAATTGTGCGGCGCTTGCTAGGTCATTCTGTGATTTTTGTCTTGGATAAACTTTATCAGTCAGTTCCCATTATTTTCAGCTATGTAATTGAACATTATTTAGTTGCATTGGGACTCGGTCACTTATGAGCAGTTAGTCCTGTGCATTGGTTTCTAATTTATGTGCGCAAGTAAGTCTTGGTGTTGTGTGCCTCGTTTCACCCACAAATATACAGTAAATTCATTTTATAGTATATTCTCTACTAGCGCTTTGAGATGTCTATTAGATGTGAAATCAAATTCAAGGATTATTATTATTGATAAATTACTTTAAGTGTGGAACCTTTTACAGTATTGAAATTCCTTACTACTTGTTTTTTTCAGAGGACAACCAATGTCACATAATGTTTTTTACAACTCGGCTTAATATTTGAGAACTGTATTTGGAATGAGTGAGGGTAAAATGCATGAGTGCATTTTAGTCATGTAATCTTCAAATTTTTACAGAGTTGTAACTGCAAATGGCCTCCTGCAATGTTTTTTGTTTTGGGACAGATTATTTGTTTGGTGGTATTATCAGAAGCTGTATAATTTATCACCTTCCTCCAAATTGAGACATTGGTAATTCTAATTTCTGTACATGGCCACACCACTCAAATATTTCTTATAGAAAATGCATTAGCAGACAAAGGAAAAGATTCAATTTTTGTCCTCCGATGATCTTAAAGTGAGAAAATGATGTATATACAGTACACTGTTAATTTGCATTGTACCTCAAGGGGTTTTCGTTCCCACCTCCTGTTTCATAACATAGCGGTAACATCAAAGATTGTGCTCTATTGAGGAAAGATCAAAGGAAAATTAGAAATGGGTTTTTTTATAAACACACATCTTGGATTTCATGTACAGAAAATACTAACTAGTGAGGCCTCTGGCAATTCTAATTTTTACACAGGAAAAATTTCAGACACTGCAGTTCTTTTCTACACCAGGTTCTGCAAGCCCATTACCCTCATACTCGCTTGACTCACTCTCCTTTAGTGGATTAACTTTTTGACATTTACAGCTTTGCCTTCAAATGCTTCCTTGGCTTTGCACCACCCTATCTCTCCAATCTCCTGTGACCTACTCCCTTGGCAACTTTCAACTCTGTCTTGTTTCATGCTCCCTTCACACCATTGGCAGACAAGCTTTCAACTCTTTGCCCCCTCTCTCACAAACCCCCCCCCCCCAAATCCCTCGTCTTTACTTATTCCTTATCTGTTTTCAAATCTCCTTTGAACCGACCTCTTTGACTGTATATCCGGCTGCCTGCCAGCACTTCTGGGGTCATTGAGCCATATATTTGTTGGGCAAGAAGCTAGTCAGTCAGTGTTGACTGTTCTTGAGAGTGCTTTCAGAGGTGGCTGGCAATACTGCTGACCTCTGTTTTGCCTGCTTTGCACAGGAAGCCACCTTATCCGTGCTGTAAGCAGGAAGTATGCCGTACTTCAGTATAAAGTAGGAACCCGGTTTGCAGTCATCTCTGTAATACAGGCACCTCACAATTGTGGGCACATTTTCACAGTCTATGTTAAAAAATAGGCTGTCTGCTTCAGTAAACCGGGCACCTCACTATTCAAAACTATGATCATTAATTGCATCGGCTACAAGTGCCCTCCTCCACTTCAAACACGGTACAAACACCCCCCTCCATACTAACCTGTACACATGGCGCTAAGCCTCGGGCTTCTCGTCCTGTTTCCTCGACTCTGCTAGTGAGGGCAGAGTGAGGTCTGGTTGTGTGCGGCATGGTGAGTTTGGGGATCGCGGAAGCCTGGCGCTGGCGCCCTAACCTGAGATCCTGCAGTCAATTCTTGGTACGTGCTGTAACCATCACGGCCACCACAGAAATAATTGCCCTTACATGAGAGAGTGGCTTTAATCAAAAAAGTGAGGGCAAAAGTCATAGACAGTTAGCTCTGATCTATGGCATTGGCAGAACGCAAGTTGGAAGCATTCTCAAAAGGTAGGCTGAATAAATGACAGCTTTTATATGAAATATGATAGTGCCTTTATTTGAATGAGATTCCAAAGTATGTTTGTTGAATGTTTATCAACCGTTTCATTACCAATGCCCTAAACATTAGATCAGGAAGCTGAATCACCCAATCAGTAATCTGGTCACCTCACTTAGTGGGTTACTTTTGTCCTGTCACTTGAGTGACTGGATTAGTGAAGTTCTACTGTACTGTTCCCACATAGGAAAATAGGAGGAAGTATTCAGGAGGAAGTCATTCAGCCCATCAACCCTGATCAACCAGTTTATTAGATCTTCTAATCCCAATACTGTACTATGCCCTTTCACCCCAAATCCTTAATACCTTTAATAACTATGTACGTGCCTATCTCTTTTAAGCAGTCCTATTGATTCTGCCTCATTCTGGGGAACAGCATGCATTTGGTGAGAAGAAATGCTTCTTGACCTCAAACTATCTTAGTTCTAAATTTAAGGCTGTATTTAACGTGATTCATCGAAGGGAAGAGTGGTCCACCATCTAACCTGTCATTTCCTGCAGTATTTTAAATATCTCAATAAAATCAATAACTTCCTCTGCTCCAGGCTAAGCTTTGTATGAGGAATTAAACTGAGGTACCGTCTGCCTGTTCAGGTAGATGTTTTTAAATTTCCCATGGCACAATTTGAAAAGAGAAGGGAATTTTTCCAGTGTCTTGGCCAACAAGTCCCCCAAATAAAAAAAATGTCAAGCACTTTGACAATTTGTGGAATATTGCTGTGTGCAAACTGGTCTTTTGCCCACAAAACCCACCGTCCAAAAAACACTTTCCAGTATATTCTGTGAAGCGGCTTTGAGACGCTTTAACAACATGATACAACATTGTTATTACTAGGGAATATAACCCCAATCTACTCAGTCTCTCATTATAGCTAAAATCTTTTATCTCAGGTATGAATCTCATGAGCTGTCACTGGACACACTCGATGGTTAGTACATTCTTTTTAAGATATGGTGCTCCAAACTGGATATAGAACTCCAAATGAGACCTTCTCTGTACAATCGGTGAAGGAAGTCCTTAACTTTATGTTCCATACCTCTCGTTATGAAGGCCAGCATTCCATTCACCTCAGTGATTGCTTACAAATTAATCGTTAATCATCTATTAATTTGAGCTAGTTCTCTGCTCATCTATTCTCCTCGTGCTTTTCCCCACTGAAAACAGAAATTATTTTCCCTTTTTGCCAGTTGATAACCCTGTTGTGTTTTTCTCTTTAGGGACAGGACACAGTGCACGTCCTACTGACTGAGAACACTCCTATCCCTCAGATGCAATGCAGACTTTCGATGTTTATAGCAAAAAGAGGAGGAAACAATCTTCAAATTAATCTTGCATGGAATTATTTCTATATTCAACTCTATATCCCAATGATAGATGTATTTTCTACTTTACCTATTTGTACTGATGTTTCCTGACTAGAGCTGGTATTTTTTTAAACTGTTTTTATATAGTTTGTAAACTCTTTACACAATGCTGCATTCCTTTGATTTTGCACTCTGGAATATCTCCAGGTGTTTTGAGCATATAATCACTTCTCTCCCAGTGGCAGATATTGGTGTATTTCAGAGTTTCTAGCAATATCACATAATTGTTCACAAACAAGATGGGATTTTACAGGCAACAGTGCTGCCTAATGATATCCCTGCAATAAGATAACCTCTTAATATAATTGCTAGGGTCGCACATGTGTTTTTTTTAAAAAAAATCAAAGGTGTCCCAGCAGACCATCTTACTTTAAAATTTCATCTGAACAAAAGTGATGAAGGCAATGACCCTGGGGTGCTAGCTGGAATAAAAAAACACATCATAATCTAATCTATTCAATGTGTGCAATAGAATTTTATCACACTTGTCCATCATACTAATCATTTAGCTGTCTGGATACTTAATTGTGCTGATTCCTTGTTTCCTACTCGCCAAATCATTATCTAACCAAAGTTCGAAAAAAGCCTAAGTGAATTGATCTGTTGCTCACCTAGATGCAGCTAATGCACCTTCTATCTATCTCAATCTGTGCTGCATTACACACTGTTCATTCACTATACACTTACTGAACTGTGACACAATTGTACACTACTTGAATTCAGTTAGATTTTAAAACTTTACTGCAAGCAAGCCAAATTTATACAAAATGCTAAATGATGAGTGTTTGGAACTTCAGTTAAAAGGCTGTGGTTTGAAATGTGCTAAGATAATCAGTGCTTTGGGGCACCCTTATACACGTTTCCCTGAACTCACAGTATATTTCACTGCATTAGTTATTGCCCTTCCACATAGTGTATTATATTAAAAATAGAAATGCTAGAAATCTATAGCAGCTCGAGTTGCCTATTTAAGAAGAAAAGTAGGCATTTTGCATATGGCTGTTATTATATTCAATTATCAATTATGTTTGGAGTCTGGCTCAATTTTGTACTCACCCCAGGCTGCACTCTTGCACTGCAGTCTGAATACTAAAACTGTAGGTGTTATTGGAGTAACTCTCGTTGAGACCCAGCCCTCCCAAGAGGGTAACTATTTGCACAATGACTCTGGGTGCCCAATTTCACCTATGTCTGATAGGTATAAAATGTTTACATTTCTCGCATAGGGCTTTAGACCCCATTTGAAATAGGCAATCACTGTCAAAAAGCTTGAAATTGTGGAAAAGCCCCCACTTAAAACACTAGTCTTCATGTCTGCTGCCAATTATTGGAAATGTTTCCAAACTTTCTTGATCTAAAGCCCTGCTCATATCATAGGATTATTTTGTTTTTTGATCCTTGCAGCAAATTATGGAGGTCTTGTTTGGAAAGGTCCTAGTCTGCAAGTTTCAATGATCATTGTGACCAAAGAACTGTGCTTAAAATAATTGTAGATGAAACTAAGTAAGTGCTCTAGTTTAAAAAAAGAAAATTGCCTTTCTTTATTCTCACCTGCATCTAACATATTATTACATACGTTAGTAGTGTCTGGGTGGCTAAGGTACTGAAACTGTATAGCTTTTCCAGACTTTTATCAGTTCAATTCTTTAATGGTCCTGTTAATCTTCTGCACAATGAGGAGATTTTCCCATCCCTCTGACCCTCTCTCTAACCCAGCAACTATGCAGGAAATGGGTAGTATTGTAGCACACACTGCACGCTGACAAGACTTGCTCAACTCCTCCATGATACATTTTGCAGCTCTTTTTATATCTGATGTTACCATCAGGAACTAATGGGCATTGCTATATGAAATGGATTACTGGTCCACGTTACCTACAGTTTAATCCTCTGGGATCTAATCATTACAAAGCAAAGTAGGAACAGGAGTTAGCTATTCAACCCATCTGATATGTTGTTACATCAAAGCTGGAGCCTCAGGATCTGCTTAGGAAACTGACTAGCTGAGGTACTTAAATATTCAACTTTCTGTTTGTGGCAGTCAGGGTAACAAACTAAAAATGTAGTCATACATATGTAGTCACTATGATGTCCATACGTGACTGTAGAATAAGGTACAGTACTTCTATTTGTCACAAGAAGGAGTTTCTCAGATACAGCCACTGTCTTATCATCTCGGTATATTCACCGAGTTGCAGACACTTTATTTTCTTTGGGGAGAGCAGCAAAAAAAAATCTTATTTGCTTAAATACCAACAATCTGCCACTTGGACCCTTTCTTAGTAATTCCAGACATAATCATAAAAATGCTTTTATCTTTGAACATTACATTTCTTTTGTAATCAAGTAATCTGCAATAAAGTACAGAATTCAACCAACCATTTCTGGTCATTGCTACATTTAACCCATTCTTCTTTCCAAAGGCTGCCTGCCTTCCTTGACCTTTCATTCAAGAGAGGGTAGGAGTGTAGGTTATTGAGTACTCCCACATTAGCTGCTTGACTATCAACTAAATGGGTAGTAGATAGGGAGCAATTATTTGTGTGTTATTTCTTTGAGGTAATATGCCGAGAAACCAACAAAAGCTACAGAAATTCCTGACATGAATGACTTGCAGATTGAGGTCACCAGCAATCTCCTGTCAAGGTCAGAATGAAGTTTTTTTTTCTTCATATAATTTGTATCCAATAATTCCCTGCATTGGCATACTCCTAAGTGTCTGGTACCACAGCCTCCTCCTTACTAGTGACCAATGCTACAGCCACCATTTGTCCTATCTCCTGTTCCCAGTCCACTGGGACTTTATTCACGTGAGCCTTCATAGAGAGGGTTGACAGAATACTCAACTGGGGGTTGACTGGGAATGATCTGTGTTTGCCCTATGCATGTACCACCAATAGAGTGTGCTGTGAGGTACTAGGAGCAGGAACCCTGGCTGGCATTTCCCTAGGAATGCAATGACCCCTATAGCTCTGGCTGAAATTACTAAACCCAGTGTAGACTGAGATTTGATCCAGAGAGCTCTCAGTTTGGAGGCTGCTGCTCTACAACATCAAAGTTTAACCATAACCCTTTTTTTTAACATTGTCTCCTTCAGAAGAACACCATAGGTGTTTGACATTGGTTGTCTATCAGAGTGACCAAATGCCACTTAGGCTTTCCTCTCTTTGAGGAAGGGAACTTAACATTTCCAATTGAGATCATGAATTAGGTTCAGGCCCGAACCAACAGACTTGCAACAATGCACTTGGACTTGAGCACTCAAGGGGAATCCTGTAGTGGTTGAGCATCCGAGAGAACCTGAGTTTGATTCCTGGCAGCGTGAAAGGTTGGGCTAGTTTGTTTATACACTACTATTTATCTAGCAGTATGTGAGAACCCGATTGTAAAGCGATTGGCGGATTGCATTTCTGGGAATAATAATCCCTTGAAAAATAATAATAATTCAGTCCATGACTGTTTATGGGGCACTGCTGTGTACAATTGGCCGCTGCGTTTTGCTCACAAAATATGCGGTCAATTACCTTTATACTGTTCTGTGAAGAACTTTGAGAATCTCAAATATGTGGTAATGCTATATCAAATGCAATGATTATTATTAATATGGCATAGCTGATGTTTCTCTCTGTTCAACTGTTATCTAAATATACTGTAAAAAATTATTATTTTTTGCCTGGATGGTTCATCTTCATGAAATGAGCTGAATTGGCCTGCCTGGCTTTCATCCTAAGATCAAAGATACTGTTCCTTCTCTCTGCATGTGTTAAAAGCAAAGCTCCTGGCTTGTCACCAACTCTACCACTTTCTTTCCCAGGACCTTTATGATTGGAACACTTGCCTCCCTCAGTCTTCCCTACAATGTGTCTTTCAAAGCCCAAGTTTGGCATCACTTAATCATTTTTGTCCATTTTGTCTACCCCTCTCTTATCCTTTTTCAGATTGGTGATATCCTGCACCTTGCTTGTCTAGGTCTCTGAATTTTAAAAACTACACCCAGCCTAATGTGAAGACGTCAGTTATCATTTGGTTTATAGACAAGTGTCTTGATAGTGTTTTTCATATTAAGCAGTAGTTGCAGAAATGTGGTCATCAAAAATACTAATACAAATGAAATAAGTGAGATCTATTAGCTACAATATAATGAGAGTTGTCAGTAAAGCACAAAGTATAATCCTAGTTTGAACACTCTCCCCTTGCAATTACTTAATGATTTATGAAAGGAAATTCTGTTAAGATTTTCTCAATGGTCCTTAGGCTCCAAGCCAAAGAGAAGCCAAGAAAATGTCTTCCACTTATAGTCTTTACAAGCAGCAATTTGGCTCTGTTACTGTAGCGTCACTATATAAACATCATCACAGAGCATCTGATGGAGAATTTTAAACCATTTCAAATCAGATGCATGATCAGGCACATGTTTTTTGTTACAGAGCAGCCACTTGACTGCACTACATTGCCCTGGATTATGGAGTACATTTAAATGTGCAGAATTTAGATATTCTGCATATCTAAATTATTAGTTGGTTTTGCTGACCATAAGATGAGCTTCTGTCCATGTCACTGTTGCTAATTTCACTGCCAACTGTGGAACTGTATTATAAACATGAATTGTTGTTTTGTTTGATTCCTAGTCTGTCTGTGTCGAGTCAGTTGATTTCAACGGGGTCAACAGTAGAAACGCTACAATTGACCTGAGTGGCTGGGACTCACAAAAGCAAAACCATCCAGTCTTGCTTTAGTGATTGCTGCCAATTAATAGGTTGTGGAAATTTACTAGAAAAAAAAATCCAGCTCTTGACATTGCATGCTTTCCTCTCCCAAGGGAATCGCTATTGCTTCTCTATGCAATGCTTTGTGGGAAGGATTACCTCACTTTACTTGGCTTGTGCTCTAAATCTTTCAGGAGAAATTTGTCTCATAACTTTGCTCTGTTAATCAGCCAAAAGTCCGTGGGAAGTTTTATTTTTATCGGTGGCATCTATGGCATTGGCAGCTGATGTCATTTTTATCTCGAATGCAATTTGCCCATAGTGGTGACATACTGGGTTGTAAGATGGATTTCTGCACAAAGCACTTTTACGAGCAGGGGTCAACAGTAGAAACACTTTGCTGCTGTTGATTGCTGCCCAGCAATACGTTATGGAGATCTAGTGGAAAAAATCCAGCTCATGACATGGCATGCGTTCCTCAGTAATACTTTCTTCACGTCCAGGCTAGATTATGCTCACTCTCTGCCTGTCGGATGACCTGCTTCTTTCCTTCACATGCTCCAACTATCCAGAACACTGCAGAACTCATATTCTCTCCCACACTAGGCTTTGTGATCCTATTTGCCAATCCTTGCCTGGCTGTACTGGCTCCCATCCCCCAGTGGATCAAGTTCAAGATCCTTATCCTAACCTTCAAATTCTTGCATGATTTCTTGTCACCTTACCTCCTGCTTCAACTCTCCTGCCCTACCGACACCACCATCATAGGTCGGGATTCAGCGTATCTGCCTGCACCCTCTGGAACTCCATCCTGGATTCCTTTGACTTATCCCTTCTAATTTTTCAAGTATTCTTTGACTTCCTCCTTTGAAGTCTGCCTGAAGACTTTCTTCTTTGAATGTGCTTTTGGACATCTTTTAAAAATTCTGTACAGGGCTTCTGTCTAGGACGAGATAGCTAGGCTTACCTTTGCTGATTATTATAGTGCATTTGATATACTGTAGCATCATCACGTTGTTGACATCTCAAAGATAAAATATCATCACGTTGTTGAGACATCTCAAAGTGCTTCATGGAATATAACGAAGGGGTTAAGGACTTTAAAACCCTTTGGTAAGCGAAAATTTCATTAAGCGAGAGTTTAACAGTATTACTGTATTTGGCCGCAGCCAAAACGCCGCCCCGACCCGAGCCTCCCCGCTAAAATCAGTTTAGTTCCTAGCGGTTCCTAGCGCTAAAATATTTGGTGTACAGGTTGAGCAGCCAAAATCTGGAGTTTCAAAATCCGGAATATGACAAAAATTGCGAGAATAAAAACACCAATCCTACCTGCTCCAGGACAGGTCTTCACAGTCACCACACTGAAATATCGCAACCTGGGCCCACGCATTTCTGGACACGTGAAGCACTTCTGGCGTTCCGATTTGTCCGGAAATACCCGAACCTGGGCTCGGCTACAGGCCCGAATTCAGGACGCTCAACCTGTACTAGCAAAGGCCTAAGGTAGATATAACCGCTATTGAAGGCTACACAACTTTAAATACTGTCCAACAATAAAATATTAAAATGTTAGTAAATACAACAATAAACAATAAAATACAGATAGTCCTCGACTTACTATTATTGAAGGCACAAAGCATCCTGCCGCCCATATGGGACGGGCTGCACTGCTTAACTGAGGTACGCTAAAGACTGAGCGTGTGTTGCTGGGGCAACCGGGAGAGATGCTACCCATGAGAAGCTGCGCACGAGAAGCCCGTGAGATTTAAATAGTGTGTGTAAACATTCGTTATAGCGAAAGCAGCCTTTGTTAAGCAGATAAGTGGTACAAATAGAAACCCTTGCTATAATGAGCTTTTATTAACCGGGCATTCAGTAAGTGGGGTCTACCTGTACTGCAGAGTGCATTGATTATGCAAAAGTTCTGTGATTTCCTGTCATATTTCCACTGAATGGCTTTTATACTTACCGTATATTTCCGCTTATAAGGCGCACTTTTTTGCACGTCGGAAGATCTCGAAAGTTGGGGGTGCGCTCTACACAGATACAAGAAATTTTGAGCCTCAGAAATACAGTAAACAGGAGGGGCGGCCGGTGCGCTGTCAGCCGGGGTTTGGTCAGTGTGTCCAGCGGGGGTTGCGGGGAGTGGGTGAAGGGGCTTCGGCCTCGGCCGCCCGGACAGCGGCAGCAGCAGCGGACTTCAGTGCTGTGCTTGCTGCCTGCCTTCTGCCAAACCCAGTCTGCGTGCCTCACTCCCTGCCGCTCTCTCTCCCTGCCTGCCTGCCTCTCCCTCCCTCCCTGCCTGCCTGCCTGCTTCCCTCCCTCCCTCCTTGCCTGCGTGCCTGCCTGCCTCTCTCCCTCTCTCTCTCCCTGGCTGCCTGCCTGCCTCTCTCCCTGGCTGCCTGCCTGCTTCCCTCCCTCCCTCCCTGGCTGCGTGCCTGCCTCCCTCCCTCCTTATATCTCTCCCTCCCTCCCTGGCTGCCTGCCTGCCTCCCTCCCTCCTCTCTCTCCCTCCCTCCCTGGCTGCCTGCCTGCCTCTCTCCCTCTCTCTCTCCCTCCCTGTCTGCCTCCCTTCCTGCCTGCCTGCCTGCCTCTCTTCCTGTCTGCCTGCCTGCCTGTCTCCCTCTCTCCCTCCCTGGCTGCCCGCCTGCCTGCCTCTCTCTCTCTCCCTACCTACCTGTCTCTCCTGTCTCTCCTCCCTTCTGCCGGCAATATCATTGAAAATGCTTCCGTTTTTTTTACACCAAGAAAAGGTCAAAAGTGGGAGGTGCGCCTTATACGTGGAGATATACGGTACTTGTGTATTTAAAGTAACGCTGGAGGGAACATTTGACAGGGATTCCATAACTGATCATTGTATTGTGAACCTCTTCTCCTGCCACCCCCCAGTTCAAAGTGCTTACTTGTGGTTGTAATGTAGGCTTAGCTACACTCACAAGGTCATCAACAATCCCTCACTCACCCACTTAGGTAAAATAATGAAATACTTCTGATTTCATAATAAGCCAACGTCTTCAGCAGAGGAGGCAGGAAAGAAAGCAGTGATCTGTGAAAAAATCTAAGCAATTATGGAACACAATTTATCCAAGCTGAAATGTTGCTTGGCAAAAATTAACCCATCCTCTGTATCAGTCTCTCAATTAAATGATAAGTACATATGGATACTGTTTCCAGTTTTCTGTGGATGTTGCAGGTTTAAAAAGCTTTAACTGCTTTATCTGCATGTTGATAAAACAGATGGCACCAACTGGTTCTGTGTTGTTCTACTAAATGCCAAGATGTTCATTTGCCAGTCCGCATAATTGTAGCATAACAGTTTCTCGGTAACTTAATTCTTACAAATACTACATAATATTTTTTTTAAAATCCATTAACCTTCCATCTCCCAACACTGAAACCAAAGCTTGTAGCCATAAATTGAATCAGAATGTAATAAGAAATCAAACAGTTTGCCAGAAGAGACATTACTCAGAATGATTTCAATATACATGTGGAATTACACACCAAAGTGTTTGACAAGACATGCCCTAATAGTATAATGTTGTAAACCACACTCCTATTGTACCTTTGAATTTCTGGAATAGATGATTTTGCCAATATGTCTTGTGGTGAATTTCAACAGGCATCAATCAGTTGGTCTTGCTGGTTTGTTTCACCCATCTGTGACATTACTTTCTGACTGAGAAACTTGTAACAGCTGAATTGTAACAATATGCTGTCTGGCCAACATTTCTGGCACTTGAGTAAAATCATGAACTTATAATTCTTGCAGTCTTACAGTTCAGAAATTGACCAAGTCTCATGATATTCAACATACATTATTCTGTTATCACAGCATTCTGGGATATTAGTAGACATAGTCACATATCTACAGTAGTGCTGTATATAAAAATACAGATGGACATTGAATTCTTGCTAAGTAATTCAGCAGCATTATTCAGATTTACTAAACTGGAATCAATGGTAATCCACATTCTCTGTAGATATGTGACTATCTGCAAAAACATCATAGGCAATAGAGCAATTCAGGATATCTTTACATCCTTCATATCTCCATTTTTTGGTTTGATGTTCCCTGCTATTAAGCAGAAGAAATGGGCTGAAGGTAGAAGGTACCTAGTAGGGTCCGTCGATATGGAAAATTTTCCGATTAGATATATCGATGGGCTCATATCGAGATATACCGAAATATCGATATTTTCAGTTTTTTCGTACCGCGCATGCGCGCGCGCATTCGGAGTGCGCGCGCATTCAGGGCCCATCTTCTCAGGAGGTAAATATCTTTCTCTGTGTCTCTCACTCTCTCCATCTCTGTGTTTTTCTGTCTGTGTGTCTCTGTGTCAATCTCCCTCTCTCCTCTCTCACATCCCCCCCATCTCTATCTATCTGTATATTATCACATCCACCCCGTCTCTCTTCCCCCCCCCCCCGCCGTCCCTCTCTCTCCCCCACCCCCCCCCAGCCGTCTCTTTCTCCCTCCCCTCCCCCCCCGGCCGTCTCTCTCTCCCTCCCCCCCCAACCGTCTCTCTCCCCTCCTCCCCAGCCGTTTTCTCCCCCTCCCCCTCCCCCCAGCCGTCTCTCTCCCCCTCCCCCCAGCAGTCTCTCTCCCCCTCCCCCCAGCCGTCCCTCTCCCCAGCCGTCCCTCTCCCCAGCCGTCTCTCTCCCCAGCCGTCTCTCTCCCCCTCTCCCCAGCCGTCTCTCTCCCCCTCCTCCCCCCCCAGCCCCCTCCTCCCCCTCTCCTCCCCCACCCCCAGCCGTCTCTCCCCCTCCCCCCAGCCGTCTCTCTCACCCCCCCAGCCCTTGCATACCTGTATATTGTATTCGAGGACTGTGAATACAATATGGCGGCTTTGCACCTTGGTCTATGCATTGTGTATAGAGATGAGCATTCTGGGTCTTGTAGTTAAGTGTGCTCGCATCCCAATTTTTTACCTCGATATATTGTTTTTTCGATATATCGATATTTGTGAAAAATTATGAAATTTTATGATAATTATATCGGGTTTTATCGATATATCGATATATCGCCGGACCCTAGTACCTAGATATTAAGAACAGTTGATTAATAATAATATTAATCCTTGCATTTGATATAGCGCTTTTCACATCTTCTAGAAGTCTCAAATCACTTCAGAGTATACTGTGAATTGACTATATTTGTGGGCGAAACACAGCAGCCAATTATGTACAGCACTGCTCACAAACAGTCGTGAATTGAAATGACCAATTTACAAACAGCGATTTATGTTTGCAATAACAGTGCTGAATGTCCGGCTGTAGTCTGCATGTCCCGTGCAATCAAACTTAAAGCACATCTGCTTGGTTGAGTCTGGTGAACAGTAGCCAACTACATATTCAGGAGAGGCATGAGTAAAGCAAACAACTGTAACATGCATGAGATTTTATTAATCAGCTCAGTTACTTTAAGGGAGAATGCAGGGACTCTCGAGTTGGAGTTCAAATTAGTGAAGGAATTGGCTTGATGGGCCAGATTGTTTATCTCATTCCAAGCTTTCTACTTTAGTTTACAGTAATATTTACAATGTCTTTGGTTACGTATGGTACCCAATCCCTACTGAAGTGTTTGTGTCTCCAGAAGCTGCTGAAGTGAACGTTGCTTCTATCTGCTATATGTGCAGTGATTTAATTGATGCAGAATTGGACAGTGGGCAGAAACGTGAAGGTTGTTTCAGCTTCAGATGCACTTTAGTGTTTTACATCATCCACAAGGTCAGCACAAAATCACAGCAGTAAAAGCTTTACTCTGCTTTTCTAGCATGTGGATCTGTCTCCCTGATAATGTTGTAATCTGGAATTATGTTAGACTAACAGACATCACCAATAAATCGAATGCTAGATTTAAGCGTTGTCTATACTTTCTAGCAATGCTCATTGATTAGCAATCACAAGTGCATGTCTGGCTGATCTTTTCGCTCCCTAATTCGGGGATTGCAGAAGACAATTGTAGCACCTCTTCCAACAAATTTTTCTGTGCACCCAGAAAGATGATCTAGGTAGGGAACAAAATAACATACACATGAAAACAGAATAATGTAAATATACAAGTTAATTTACTGGGAGACAAGTCAATTATTATAAAACTAATGTTGAAGAAATATACAGATTTGGCAAAAATGTTATGTTTCTCTGGAGACATTTAGGAGGATGTTTTTTTCCCACCATTTATAATATACAGTACAATATATAACTAGGGACTGTCTCTTTTCTTTGTGTCAATCTTTTTGCAACTTTGGTGCATCTTAAAATAGAGGATGAATCTGCAACTGAATCCCAAGAGGATACCCGGAAAAGTCAAGAAATATTATTTGCAGCAGTTTATGTAGATTTCCCCAGGCTAATGTTAAATTTTTGAGCCATGAGCACATTCTTCTATGTCACATTCATTTTTATATTTCTGTATTTCAGATTGTCTCTGATATTATGAGTGGATCCTTTTCCCTCTGTGATTTATTGTGGGATTCTGGTGGGAGGTCTCTCTTATATGGTCATATTATTTTTTCACCCTCTCCTCCTTTCCTGCCATAGAACCACTCTGCAAATGTTATCCAAATGGCCATTCAATATAAACATACGAGGGCTAAACAGAAGATGATCCTGTCCTCACCTAATATCACACCAAGTCAGTTCCCACCAGGTAATTATCAGGGATATTGTCTGCCTACCCAGTACAGGATACTCAAGACAATTGTCATTACCCCCTCATCCCACTGCTGCCTTGGCTTGAGATAAACCGATTGAATAAAAACAGGAATTGAACTTGGAGCCTTCCAAGTCAACAGGGTTCAGTTTCGCATATGACAATATTTATACTTGGGAGTAACATTGTCCATGCAGCACTAGAATGGAATCCAGAGACAGGCATGGGAATGCACAACAACAACTATGACCCTTCTGTGTCTAACCGTCAAAATCGTTTTGATCTTACGTAAGACAGAAACTCTGCCTCATTGTTAGTAACACAGGTGTCCTTGCACTGCCTTGCCCCTACTTTTAAAACATGAAAAGGAAAGTGGGACGGCCCCAATCGTGTGGTGGTTGGAGCTTATGAACCAGAAGCCCCCTAATGAGAGGAAAACCAAATAGAGTTCCTCCTCTTGATTCCTCTACAGCATCTTCTACTTGGTTGGCTACAGTTGAGTAGCCTGACAACACTGAATAATTATGGTTCATCGGTGGACAATTGGGCTGGGTACTGGAAGGCAACCAGTGCCCATGGAAATACTTCCCAGCAAGAGAAGGCCGGAGAGGTAAGTGCTGAAACAACAACAAAATTACATTTGTAAAGCGCCTTTCACGTCGGGAGGACTTCCCAAAGGAGGAAGAATATTAGAAGAATAATTGGGTCCTCTAAATTTAAAAACTAATAGGAAGCACCTTTCTACTATTTATACAACATTCACACCTCCCTCATGCTCTCATAAAACAGTGTGTGGATCTTGGGCAACTTGAGGGAGCCAATAATATTGAAGACTTAATTGCAATAGAGGGTCATGAATCCATCCTGTAATGTCTGTCCATTTCTGCGTAACAAGATCACTCTGGCCTTTCCTGTACCAAATGAATAGTGCTCTTGCCCGGAACTGTACAGTGGCATAGAGAGCTGCCCTATTTAGAGTATGACAGTGGCCCTTGTGGCATAAGAAAGGTGCCTTGGAAAAACATCTAAAGCACTTTAACGACGTGCAGTCATGTACTCAGAGTGAGTTATTCACAGTTGGATGGGGGAAGGAAAGAGACCATAATTAAATTAAAGCAGCAGGGGAATCTAGGGTAAATAAGAAGTTTTTTGTTAATGAATATTGGTGGTGTCAGCATCTGGGGACATCCTACCAATTTGAAAGGCGCTTTACAAAATAACTTGCACAAAAGCTGCTAATCTATGTTGGACAGTGTAAAACTCTGTCTGACTGTTGAGGTAGAATTTCTTCACAAAAAAACACCACAGGCATGTATTTGATTCCTATTTGATTGTGAACTAAATTTGAAAGCCAGTTGAAAAGGTTATGGAATGTGGAATTATTATTTGGTTTGGCACAATGCCTTGAGACCAATATAGCAGAGTTTCAGAATCCAGTGCAGGAAATGTTTGCTTTACATACAGACGTACTGTATTCGCAGAAGAAACTCATTCTCACTCAAGCAAGCTCTGGTATGTATTGATGTTTACTCTGTTCTGTAGACTTCTCCCACCCCCATTTGTGCAAAAAGAGAAAGAAAAAACTGAATATGGAAGTTGTACTTTACAAGCCACTGTAATCACTTTAGCCTTAGAAATCCTGTACATTGGAGTTGTTAGGTAATAGAGTTTCAATAAACTCGAGTTTCAGATTCTCTTCCAGCATTGAACATAGTGAGCACAATTTTTCCCCTTCACTTTTCTCCCTTCCTCTCTTGAATGCACTGGGTCCAGTTGAGATACAATATCACAGGCATAAGCTGCTTTAAGACACCTCTGTAAAGTGGCCTCTCTTCATGGATGAGTACAGTAAGAACCAACGGGCTATCCAGCCATGAAAGCAATCACTGACAATTGGAAATCTAGTTTCAACCAATGACCAGGGCTGTGCCTTTTCGAGCAGGAATGTGACTAATTTTACTCCTTCTTAACCTTTGGATGCCAAAATCAATCATAGAACTCCTCCTTCATCACCACCCAAAGTAATATGAACTAACACAGCACAGACTGGTGACCCAACCACACCCGTCTGCCTTAACCAAATTACAAACTTTACTAACCTATCAACCTTCTCTGAATTGTTTGGAATGCAAGAAGAAAACACCCTTGAGGCATTCACAAGATCAGTTCAGATGAACGGCCAATCTGAACTCATCTTTTCAAAATAGCCATCATAGTATCAAACTTTTTTAAAAAAATGAATCCAGTGTCATGGTCGCAACCATACTGCCTGGTAACCTGTTCCAGTCATTAATTAACAGCTGAGTAAATAAATATTTTCTGTCCTGAAATTACTGTTTTCAAATCTAAACCTGTTGTCCTCTTGTCCTCTGTGGTCTTAGTGCACCCAAAAGTCCGTGTTTGGTTGCGCTTTACCAATTGAACCATTGGTACAGGTTATTTATGGGTGGCGAAGCCTTTATCAAAAGAAAAAGATTACAATAGGTGGAGACAATGGAGCACAATGGGTTTTCCACTGTTATTTTCTGGAATTTACAGAGAATCTTCTGTTTACCACAGAATTCAGAATTGGCATCCTTTGTCCCCGAAGTTCTTCAAATTGTAGTTGTCGAGGCTTTCAGAATACACTTGGATCTAGTGACTAAAGGAACACTCCCAGAAGGCATGGCATGAATAATCCAAACTGAGTTAAAAGAACATTGAATGTTTCTCTGCAGTCTGGACTAACTGAAATAAGTAGTCAATTGTCTGGTTTGAGTCAAAATATTACCACTGATCACATGGTGACCCAACCACAAAACCCTCCATGTTATTCAAACTGCAGTTTTGTGCTGACCTATCAGCCTCCTCCAGGTCACTCGGGGGAAGAAAAGCCTCTGGTTTCCAAGGCTACCCACAAAACTAGCAGACAAATTAGCATTGAATTTTTTAATTCAGTGTTAATTTGGAAGCCAGTTCATTTATGACCTGCAAAATACAAGTGATTTTCCATGGCCAGACTCGCATTGTCTGGGAGTCAACTCAGCCTCACGGAGACCTTGCTTACTTCTCCCAAAGGAGGAAAATCACTAGCTGATCTTTAGAAATAATAATCCTATCATTTGATATAGTGCCTTACCACATTGTCAAGGTGTTTCAAAGAGCTTCACAGTACAGTATATACTGTAAAGTGATGTGACCATGTGTATTTTGTGGGTGAACACTGCAGCTCAAAGTGCACAGCAACATCCTACGAACAGTCATGGAGTGAATAACCCAATGAATTTGGATAACTGTTAGCCAGGATAATGAGGGAGTAACTCCTCTCCTTTTGAATAGCACAATGGGATCTATAATGTCCACCTGTCAAGTGGAGCCCTCACTATGTGCATAGCAGGTACCACTAATTCCTTGCAGCTATTTGATGAGCAGGACAACGCAGCATGAAATGTGTGAGAGCAAATGCCAAAGCCCTCCCGCCCACAATGTGGCCACACACTCCTACCCATTGAGCAGCACTTCCAGCCAGTCGGAAGTGTAGTACTTTAGTAGCAGTCACGTAACTCTTTGTATGCCTATCATGGTTTTTGTTTGGTTAGAAAATAGGTTACTTAAAGAGCTACAGCACATGCAGGTCATTTTCTACACCAACAACCATTCAGAAGCACCACACCAGACATCATCTCTACAGTATACGAAAGATCTGTTTAAGTAATTTGAAAACTTTAAATTCACTGTTAGACATTAATATGGACATTAATATACAGTAAAACCTTGTTTATCTGGTACCCAACCAAATGGCATACTCAACCAACCGGTGTCTCCCAATATAATTCACCATTCCAGCAACTGGATCTCATACCGTAGCCATCCGGGACACTTACGGTATGCTCACTTTGCGCATTTGTGCAATGTGTGCACATGCGCACTTATTAAACTTAAACACTGGAATGCTTTTTCACCGATCATTTCACGGAGTGTGCTGGAATGCTTTATTAGTAATTATCCACACAATATTCTGTTATTATGTAGTCTATTATTTTAAAAATAAGTTTTTAAAAATTTGTTCGATTTTCGGCACTTGCCATTCGAATATCCGGCATATTTGATTAATCGGCACCGGTCACAACAGGAGAGGGTGCCGGATAACAAAGCTTTTACTGTAGTCTGATTCCAGACTGACACTCCAATTCAATGCTGGGCTTGTGCTGCATTCTCTGAGGTGCTATCCTACGGATGAGATGTTAGCCCGAGATCCTGTCTGCCTGTTCAGGTGCACTACTGGTCTCGTGACACTATTCAGAAAGAGAAGAAAGTTTCTCCTGTTGTCCTGGCCAAGAATCCACCAAATAAAATTGATGATTCCTATCACTTCATGTTTCTGTGACATTAATATTTTCATTTGCTGCCGCATTCACTTACAAAAACACACACTTTACTGAATATCCTGTGAAGTATTTTGGGATAACAACACCAATAAAATTACATTTATATTGCACCTTGTGGAATTGAGTAATCAGACCCAAGAATAACTCCACAAAAGAACAGTGCCACGGTGGTGAGATACTGTCAATTCCAGTAGACATTCAGTATCAATTTGGGCTTGGTTTAACTTTGACATTTGGCACCTCTCTCTCTGAGATTCTTCCTGTTGTGAATTCTAGAATTTAAAAATCTTCCATTCCTCCCACTTCTGATATTTACATTCCATCTAAACTGTTATCATTGGAGCTGTAAAGCAGGGCAGAAATAAGTCCAAAAGACACTGATGAAACACCATTTGAATCCATCTTGGAATCTCTCCAACACCCTCGCATCCTGCCTCCTCTCTTTCAAGGCACATTTCAAAATCTTTGACCATATGTTAAGGCCTTCCTCTTTGAGTGTACCTTTGCTCATTTACTTACTCCCCCTTGCCTCCCACCCAACTCCAACTCCCAACTCTGGTGTAATCTTCGACTGTCTGGTGTCTTGGGATGTCCTTAAATCTGAAATATTTTTCACAATGATACTTGCATTTGATATAGCGTCTTATCATGTCTTCTAGACATCTCAAAGCGCTTCACAGAATATACTGTAAAGTGAATTGACCGTGTATTTGTGGACAAAATGCAGCAGCCAATTGAGCACTGCAATGTCCCATAAACAGTCGTGGCATGAGTGACCAAATTATTATTATGTTTTTTGGTAGGATTATTATTAGACATGTGAAGTAAGGAAACTTCCCCAAAGTTTCGCCTGGACCTGCCTGGAATTGACCCCAGATGTCTTGCTAGTCTAGTGGGATAAAAGTTGCGTCTAATATTGGATCTCATTATAGCTCTTATGCTAATTCATGGTAAAATAAATGAATCATGGACCACATCAATTTCCAAGTTTACCACAAAAGGCATGGCCAATGGTGTGATAGACACTGTTGGAACGTCCTCCCGACATGAAAGGCGCTATAAATGTAATTTTGTTGTTGTTGTTGCTGCCAGTCATGAAGCAGCCATCAATTCTAGTTGTCGTCAAGTTGAGCCACTATCCCAATCTGTGCAGACCAGCCAAGCACTTTTCACATACTGGACTAAACAAAAACTTTCTTAAGCATTGCAAAAATGCTTGACAGCCAGAATACAATGTTACAAGCTGCAGTGAAATAAATACAACCCACAGTAAAAACAGAGCTGATTTCACAATACTGTTCACACGAAAGCTCTTGCATAGAATTGGAAAACCACTTCAATGAGTGCTTCAGTAATTCCGATATGTCATACATTTTTAGAGCGAACAGAGATTATTAGGCTTTCTTTAAAAGCTCGAGTGTTTGAGTATTCATAACATGATCAGGTGGAATCCATCCAAGAATGCACAAGGAAATGAGGCTAATAGCAAGGGAACTGTGGTTGAAATGTTTTGCAAGTTGTTAAATGAAGGGATGTAGCAAATGATTGGGAAAAAAAACTCATGTTGTTTGAATTCTTAAAAGAGTTCAGATCTGGCAATTATAGCCCTGTTAGCTTGACATCTGTAGTTGGGGAAATAAACTGAATCTAATATTGAAGGAAGTAATTAAAGTTCGTTTAGTTAGAATAAAAGCAATAATTCCAAGCCCAGATCAGTGTAGGAAAGACAGGTTTTGCTAACACATTTATTGGAATCCTTTCTTTATTGCTACCTAGCATATGAAGGTGCAAACAAATGTAATGAGGACAGATATCTTACAAAATTGACACTTGAGGTTGTTAGGAACACAGAAAGACTTAGGGAAACATATACTGGGTTGTAATAGGCAACAAATTTAATATATTTTGACAAACATTAAAAATGCTGCATTGAGTCTGATCAGGTTTGATCAGATACTGATTACTGAATCAAATTACTGAAGAGAGTTTGCAACACTTTGAAAATTAGGGTATAGAGACGGGTGCGTTGGGGTCTAATTTGCTCAATTTCTTGATGAGGAATCCGAATCCTGACAATGTAAAGTCAATATATGAATCCAGGTGATACATCCACCAGACGCTGCTTTACAGGGTTTCACCTAGTAACAGTTATGTATTTTTTTCCACTGGAAAATCTGGTGAACTAATATACCGGATGTCCTCTCAACATGAAAGACACTATAGAAATGTCATTTGTTTTGGACTATATTTATTTTTCCACAAATTGTACATTTGCTGTTATTTAGACCCTAGTGACTGACATCTCAATCAGAAAGACTACAGTTGCGCCCCAATGAGGGGTGCTCTGTTCCCACAATCGCCATCTGACTCACCTGTCCATTTTTACAATTTAGCAAAATTATCAAGGGTTTAAAGTAGCAAGACACATAGTACGGGAAGATTTACTCATAGGGAACATTCCAAACTCAGGTGGTATTGCCAAGACTACTAACAGAAGGTTGTACAATAACAATTACATCAGGTTGTAGCTATAGTGCGAAACCTTTATATAATATTCTTTGCATTTGATTTAGTGCTTTAGCACATCTTCAATGTGTCTCAAAGCGTTTTACAGAATATATTGTAAAGTTGAGTGACTATCCATCTCTTGGGGAGAAACACGATAGCCAATTGCACATATCAGTGTCCCACAAACAGTCGGGGATTGAGTGAAGATGTAGGTAACATTGGCAAGGTACAGTACCATTTTTCCAGCAGCGTTTACCATTGCTATCCTATACACAGGCACAAGATCATGGCAGCGGAAAGCATTGTCCTACTCAAGGATGTAAAGCACTGGTGATAACGATAATGGTGCAGTGGTGCCAGGAACCACACGATTATGGAGGCCCTACCCATTGGCAGTGGAATTTTGTAGGGGCAGAAACATACCTTCACCTCAAAAAATATTTGAATAATTTCAGAAATCCTTACCTCACCCTAGAATGCTGGGTGATGTGACATGCGTGGAAACCCATCACCGTACTTAACTGTATCCAAACCAAGTAGAGATTTACCTCTATGTACACACCTACACATGGAAATCGCAGAAATGGAGGATTGATAGAATAGAATGATATTAGAATCGCCCACAAATATAGTCAATTCTCCTACTCTCCTTCATCTTGCCCGACCTCTACTCCCCTGCTCTTGTCCCTACCAATTGTAAAGTGCCTTGGGACATCCTCTCAATGTGAAAGGAGCGATATAAATGTAAGTTTTGATTGATTGATATTGGAATGGAATGTTGACTCTTTCCCTGATGGGAAAGACCATCAAAGAGACGGTGACCTGAAAACTTCCTCAAATGGCCATTCTTCATCTTGTTAGTCCAAACAGTGAGGGCTGGTAAGCTGTTGTTTGAATTGTGGGAAGGTGTGGAGAAAAGCATGACACTGAGGTTGATTTTGTCCTCGCTGGAAGTAGACCCAAGCACCATTTCAACACAGGGCACTGGATACCTATCAGGTGTAGGAACCTTGCTTACACTTACTCACTCGCAAATCCAGAGCCGCGAGGCTGATCTGATGACCCCGACACTTGCCCCCAAACCGATGAGCTGCATAATTCAGGTTCCCATTTGCGATTTTCTCCTACTTAAGGGGCTCGATCTCCCTACTGGGCAATTGGGGAGCCACAAATCGGATTCCCCCACAACTGCTTGTTTGCTTCATTCGCTGTCAATTGTATCTGCTTTCTCTTCCTCTCTCTTTTTCTGCCTCTGGTTATTGATTCTTTTGTTTTCCCCCTTGTTATTTATCTGATCTCTCTCCCTTATCTTTCCCTACAGCTGATTTGCTCTTGGTACCTGTGTAGTGTGCCGTCTCTCTCTTATCTCCCTGTCATCATTGGCTGCCTCTGACACTTCCTCGCCTCTGATTGATCCTGTGGAAATCACACACCCAGAGGCTGATTGGCTGCCCGAATCTGCATGTGTCCCGTGTGTCTGATTGGTGTGTGGTGCTGTGTTGAGTGTGTGTCAAGCGGCGGATTGGTTGGCTGTCCTGGCGCCTGTCTCTGGTTTGCCCAGTGTATCTTTACTGTGTGTGTGATTGGTTCCGGGTTTGTGTTGGGTACCAGTGTGCGAGTCAGTGTCGCTGGCTTTCCCCCCGTCCTCCTGCTCAGGGTGTCCGAAGCATTTACTTATAAACCTGTCAAAATGGTCAGCAATGTCAGGTTTAAAAGCCGAATGTTGAAATCGGGTAAGACCACTTATCGTCTGTCCAGCGTCCCGATTAACCATTTCCATCCGCCTTTCTGGCTTTTGGTCCATAACCTTTTTTTAAAAAAAAATCATCCCCCACCCCATTTAAATTCCCTCTTCTTATTCCCTTTCTCTGTCCGCCTTTTGCCGGCTGCCTTTGGGCGTCGCTGGGATCCGAAACCCGCTGACTGAAAACCACCGGCATCGCCTTCCGCCTGCGCCCTCCGCTCTTGTGGGGATCCAGAGGAGAAAGAGGTGAGTCCTCGGCATTTCCTAATTGCTCACGTTATAAATGGGATCGAGTTTGTTAGCGGGGCTGCGGTGAGAGAGACAAACACACAGAGAGAGAGAGAGAGAGACAGGCAGAGGGAGGCTTTGGCGTGTTATCATGTTGCCTTCTCTTTCTCTCTTGTGTGTGTGTGTGTAATACAAGGGAGTCCAGTGAAATTTAAATGGACTGAGCGCGATGGAGCTGGTGAACATTTCATGTCCGTGTCTGTGTCTGTTCGGTGGTCAATCGATTGGCGGAATTTAATGTTGGAGCCGAACAGAAGGCAATGCGGTGACTGACTGTGTCAGTCCCGGGATTCCCCCAGGGTCGCGATCACGCTTGTCCCTGCCGCACTGGGCGCTGCTATTCCCACAGATGATTTGCCATTTATTGTCTCTCTCTCTCCCCTACCCCCCCCCCCCCCCCCCACACACACACACACTCACCCAACACACACACTATTTAAATATCCGTAGCTGAGCTCTGTGCAGACATTTGCAAGGCAAATGAAGCCGAGCTGTTGTGGACTCGGAGCTCAGCAGCGGGGTGGAGACTATAGGGAATTGCGCTGGGAATATTCACTCAACATAACAGGAGTCTGACGGATCCCACTGTAACGCCTCATTCCCCCCCTTGTTGGTGACTGTCCGGTTTCACGGCCCGAATGAGGTTTGCAGCGGCAGCTTACACTGCGGTACATTGCCAGCGATTCCTTCCCTGTGTGTGTGTGTGTGTGTGTGTCAGTCTGCTTTGCAATTAAAAAAATACTCTTAAAACCTGCAATATTCCCGAAGAAAACATATTGTTGGGATCAGGATGACCTCCACACTGCACGCAAATTAAGGTGATAAATTACCTAGTTAAGCCAAGCACCGACAATTGTTTTTGGTTGTCCCAAACCCTCGCTCCCGGGTCCTGACCCCTGACCGTTCAGCGCCTCGGGACGCCCTCCCGACGTCAATGGCGCTCTACAAATGGTATTTTATTGTTGTTGTTTACAACTGTAACTTAACACGTTTCCATTCGTCGGGGACGTGAAGTGAAATGACACACTGATCTGACATTGGATTCACTTGGATGTAATCTGTCAAATGTCAGGACTAGTTTTTCTGGTTGAGACAGCTGTATTTAATTTATCGCAGGTGACAGACAAAGACTCATTATACGTTGTCAAATAGTGTACAGTTTACCTTGATGTCAGCAGTGGTAAATTGGCACTGTGCGCATTATTGCAGATGGTTCTAAAGGCATTGTGGTCTGTCACTGTGCTCCATAGCATCAGAAGTAGCTGGTTGGGTTTTTGGAGCTCTGATCCCACCTCAACATAGGTGTAGATACTGCCTACCCTGACTGGCACTGTGAAACATGGTTTGTGATAGTGGGTCTATTGGCAAAACACCATGATTTGGATATGAAAATGAATAGTTCATTAGCAGTTTCCAGTCTGTTAACAAGAAGAACATTTAAGCACTGATATTAATCTTGAGGGATTTTGATTAAACTTTGATTTTATAGCCCATTATCCTATTTTAAACAGGTAAATGATGCTTTGTAGGCCACAAACAATCTACAACTCAAGGGTTGTGGGCCAAAAACCTAGGAGAAATGTCCTTCTTCTGATTGGTGTCATCCGATTTGTAACCTCCACCTGATCACGCCTTCATTTAATTTGAACCTCAAATGGCATTAACATTTTACCTGAAGGACAGGACTGGTTAGGTCATCTTCAACATGACATTGAATCATTGGAATGGTTTATTCTGGAGCTTAAAGCAGGAGCAAAAACTGCCATATTTGGGAAGCGATTTAGAGGAGACATGAACCATGGCTTCAAAATACTGGAAGGTTTTCAGAATATTTAGTGAATAATGCTTATTTCAGCATATTCAGGGTTTGTGGATATGCTGAAATAAGCAGATTCTGACCACGGAATTAGGACATAATTTACAAAATTGGTGAATATCAAGGAACATTGAAAAAGGATATTTGTTCCACATACAGAGCAGTGAATATGTTGCGTAGACTTAAAACAAATGTAATTATTGCTGTATCAATTAATTCCTTTGGGAAAAGGGGCTTTGTGAATAGCTATTCAAGAATAGTTTTGAAAGGGATCTGGATATATGTAAGCATTGATAATTAAAGACACAACCATCTGCCTAGGCTCAGTTGGTAGCTGTTGGTGGCTGTTAATTATCCGACTTAGAAGATTGTGGGTTCCTCATGGGACCTTGAGCCCACAGTCAACCTAGACCAATGCAGTGGTGGGGGAGTGCTGTGTTGTTGAAACTGTTATCCTTTAGGATAGACATCAAACCAGGGTTCCATCTACCTATTCAGGTCCACCGGCAAATCTGGCTGGACCGCATCAAATTTTACCGCTCCGCCCTAGCCACCGCCAAATCAGCCTTCTACTCCAGGATAATCCTGGAAGCGAAGGACAACCACCACCTCCTCTTCGACACCACCAACCAGCTCCTTCCCCCCCCCCCCCCCCCCGCCTCACCTCGCAGATCCTCTCCTCAAACGTTCGTTGTGAGGAGATGCTGGACTTCCTCGAGTCCAAAATTGAGAAAATCCGCTCTGCGGTTTCCTCCCCCCACCACTCCTCCATCTCCGCGCCCTCATCAGCTACCTCAACCCCTACTCACCCCCTATTTCACACTTTCACCCCACCACCCCGCTTTCAGTCACAAAAACAATCACCTCCATGAAACCCACCACGTGCTCATTGGACCCCATCCCCACCCCCCTCCTCCGCACCCAGCTCTATTTGTTAGGCCCGCTCATTTCTGACACCATTAACCTTTCCCTCTCCTCAGGTACCGTCCCCAACTCCCTTAAAACAGCCACCATCACCCCTATCCTGAAGAAACCCTCCCTTGATGCGTCGCAACCATCAAGTTATCGACCCATCTCCAACCTCCCGTTTTTATCCAAGGTCCTTGAAAGAGTGGTTGCCTCCCAGCTCCGCTCTTTCCTTTCAACTCACTCACTTCTTGAACCCTTCCAATCAGGTTTCCGCCCTATCCACAGCACAGAAACTGTGCTGTGGTCAAGGTCTGCCCTGGTCAAGGTCACAAATGACATCCTAACCGCCTGTGACCAGGGCTCCCTCTGCCTCCTCGTCCTCCTTGACCTGTCTGCTGCGTTCGACGCAGTCGATCACACCATCCTCCTTCAACGTCTTTCCTCCCACCTCAACCTTCAAGGCACAGTCCTTGACTGGTTCCACTCTTATTTGACCCACCGTTTACATTTTGTTTCTTCAAATGGTTTTTCTTCAAACCCCCGCAGTTTCTCACGGCGTCCCTCAGGGCTCTGTCCTCGGTCCCCTCCTTTTTACCCTTTACACGCTCCCTCTGGGCGACGTCATCCGCAAACATGGGGTCAATTTCCATATGTATGTGGATGACACCCAGTTGTACCTTTCTGCCTCATCCCTCAACCCCCAGACGATCGATGTTCTGACAGCATGTCTGTCCGACATCGAGTCGTGGACGAGGGACAACTTTTTGCAATTGAACGTGAGTAAGACCGAGGCCCTCCTGATTGGCTCAAGCCAGCGCCTCCGCACATCGGGCGTTGCCAGCCTCAACATCCAAAGCTGCACTCTCCACTTCACAAAGCCAGTCAGGAACCTCGGCATCATGTTCGATCAAAAACTTTCCTTCCTCCCCCACATCCGCGCCTTGACCGGCACCGCTTATTTCCACCTGCGCAACATTGCCAGGCTCCGCAACTATCTTACCCCCCGCGCTGCCGAAACACTCGTGCATGCATACATCACCTCATGGCTGGACTACGGAAATTCTCTCTTCGTCGGCCTCCCCAGTTCCTCCATTCACAGGCTGCAGGCCATCCAAAACTCTGCAGCCCGTGTACTATCCCGCACCCGCCTCCGCGACCACATAACCCCCACCCTCGCCCGTCTCCACTGGCTCCCCATCTTCCAGAGGATCGAGTTCAAGATCCTTGGCCTCAACTACAAGGCCTTGCACGGCCTTGCCCCACTCTATTTAACCGATCTACTCTCCCCCTACATGCCCACCCGAACCCTCCATTCAACAGGACTTGGCCTGCTCCAAGCCCCCCGCCCGTACCGCCCCACCATCGGAGGCCGGGCCTTCAGTTTCTCCGCTCCCACCCTATGGAATGCAATCCCTCAATCCCTCCGTTTCGTCTCTTCCCTTTCCTCTTTCAAGGCCGGTTTGAAGACTTTCTTCTTCGATCGTGCCTTTTGTTCCACCCCAAACTCTTTTAGCTCCCCTTCGTGTTTCACCCCTTCCCAAACACTCCCCTCCCAGCTCGGGTCACACGCCTCCTGTGCAGCGCCTTGGGACGTCCTCCCGACGTGAAAGGCGCTATATAAATGTAAATTGTTGTTGTTGTTGGATGTTAAGGATCCCATATGAAAAATGGGAAGAAAGTTTCTTCTGGCTAAACAAGCTGTTTGAAGCTCCTAGGAAGTGGCGGGCTAATAGCACTTTGACCTCTGTGTTAGAAAGCTGTGGATTTAACTCCCCACATCAGAATTTTGAACTCATAATCCAAATGGGTGCTCGAGTGCAGTACTGAGGGAGTGCTGCTTTTGTTGTTTGAGCTGACCTTCAGAGAGATGTTAAACTGAGGTCCTATCTGCCTGTTCAGATGGTTCTTAAAGGTCCCGCTGCACTATTTGAAAAGAAAAGGGAATTTGTTCCGATATCTTGGGCAACAATCTCTCAAATAAAATAGGACTATTCAGGACTATTTGTGGGACATTGTGTATGAATTAACCATTGGGTACAAGATTACACTAAAATACAAAAATACAGTTGGTACACTTTATCTTCCAATCCCTAATCCATGACTGTTCAATGACATGTGATGGCCTACCAACTTGAAAGGTACTTTACAAATATAATTTTATATTGTATCTTACGTTCCTCTTGACGAATGCAAGTTTGACTTTGGTGATGTTTCAACATAATAGGTGTCATATTTTATGTAAAGATTATTGTCTATTGTTATTGTTTAATTCTTGCAAGAATTATGAATGGTAATTTATGGAATACAGTTGATCAATAAGTAAAGCTTTTGATGATAAATTATGTCATTGAGACTAATTAAATTATTTTGTCACAAGCAGAAATTTCACACAGGAAGTTTTCTTCAGTTTGACTTGTGTGTTTACCATCCATAAATTGACTGAATAATTTGGGATGTAACACAGGTGATTGGAGCTTTGGTGTACAACATGGACGTTCCACAAATATGTCTCTATGTTTATAGGTTGGGCTGACTGGAAGCTAAGCACTGGTATTTACTGCATCACAGCTAACTGGTACTGTATGAGTTGGTAGTGATTGGCACTATTTGTTGATATTTACCTTAAATTCAATTACAGTAGAAGCCCGTTTATCCGGCACCCTCAGGACCTGGCCAGTGCCGGTTAAAGCGCCTGCCGGATATTTGGCAGAAAACCCAACACAAAAAATTATGAAACTTTTTTAAAATTAATTTTTAAAACATAGCATGTGAATAATAGACTAAATAATCAGTTATATGATAAATATAATATAAATAATAATTATAATCATTTTACACACAGCGACCAGGCAGTTCAGAGAGATCATTAAACTAGTGCAAAAGTTACACGTCTGAATGACACTGTTCTCACTGGGGGCAGAAGAGAGGAAAGCTTGTGTTATTGAGAAAGCAGAGGGTGAGCGGAGGCCGTTTATTTCTGTTAACTTTCTTTCCAAAAAGCCGTGCGATGCCTGTGTGTGTGTGTGTGTGCAAAACGAGCATTACAGGGATGTGTCTTTTTTATCAAAATAAAAGCCAATGAATTGATCTGCAAGCTTTGCTCAGGATCGGTGTGTGTTTTGCTGTTTTGTGGCAAAATTAAATCTATATTAATCCACTCACACCGCTCTGCCTCTCAAAGAGTACACTCCGGAGAGTGCATTGCTTTACAGTATCGGCAGCATTCTGAGCTAGCACCACCATCAGGCACCTAGTAGCAGCATTCCAGAATACTAACTCAACACAAAACACCAAAAAAATGCATTTTTCTGGATAAATTCCGGTTTATCAAATGCGGACCTTTTTTTGTGGTGCCAGTTTTCCAGAAGTTACGGTTGATTGGATCACGGATAAACGGGCTTTTACTGTATATCTGTACTCAGCTAGGCATTCTACCAGCCTATTTCTGCTCTATAAATATAATTTTGCAATTTTGTTATTGTAGCTCAGTGATTGTACAAACTTGGGACTTTTCCCATTTTGATTTGTTTTGTTGAATTGTTTGGAACTGCTTTAGACATTCTATAACAACAACAAAATTGCACTTATATTGCACTTTTCAAGTTGGGAGGACGTCCCAAAGCACTGAACAGTCAGTTCGGGACCCAAACGGGAGAGTGGGGGTGGGGGGGAGGGTCGGGGTCGGGGGGAGGAGAGTGGGAGAGGGGGAAGTTAGGGGAGGCACGGTCGAAGAGGAAGGTCTTGAAACCACCTCCGCGACCACATAACCCCCACCCTCGCCCGTCTCCACTGGCTCCCCATCCTCCAGAGGATCGAGTTTAAGATCCTCGTCTTCACCATCCTACTTAACCGATCTACTCTCCCCCTACACGTCCACCCGGACCCTCCGTTCAACAGGACTTGGCCTGCTCCAAGCCCCCCGCCCGAACCGCCCCACCATCGGAGGCCGGGCCTTCAGTTTCTCCGCTCCCACCTTATGGAATGCCATCCCTCAATCCCTCCGTTTTGTCTCTTCCCTTTCCTCTTTCAAGGCCGGTTTGAAGACTTTCCTCTTCGATCGTGCCTTTTGTTCCACGCCGAACTCTTTTACCTCCCCTTCGTGTTTCACCCCTTCACAAACACTCCCCTCCCAGCTCGGGTCACACGCCTCCTGTGCAGCGCCTTGGGATGTCCTCCCGACGTGAAAGGCGCTCTATAAATGTAAATTGTTGTTGTTGTTGTTGTTGAAGGAGGAAAGGGAGGAAGCAAGGTGGAGGGGCTGCGGGATGGAGTTCCACAGTGTGGGAGCAGAGAGGCTGAAATCCAGGGCACCAATGGTTGGGCGGTTAGGGCGATGGATGCGGAGCAGGCCTGAGCCTGCTGAACGGAGGGTGCTGGCAGGCTGGTAAGAGACAACAGGTCAGAGAGATAGGTGGGGGCAAGGTCGTGAATGGCCTTGAAAGTGAGGACGAGGACCTTGAATTCGATCCTCTGGGGGATGTGAGCCAGTGGAGACGGGCGAGGGTGGGAGTGATGTGGTCGCGAAGCCTGGTACGGGAGAGTACATAAGCTGCAGAATTCTGAATAATCTGCAGCCTGTGAAGGGAGGAGCTGTGAAGGCCGACGAGGAGAGAGTTCCCATAGTTGAGCCTGGAACTGATAAAGGCGTGGATGAGAGTTTCGGCGGCATGAGGGTTGAGGTAGTGGGGGAGTCTGGCAACTCAGCAAGTCAGGCAGTATCTACACAGAGAGGAAAGTGAGTTAACGTTTGATGACCTTCTGGTTAGAATTCAAAATTGACAGTTTGATTGCTGAAACCCTGAAGCTTTTCCCCCTTTCTCTCCGGCCCCATTTCCGTGACTGTTTGTGGGACACTGCTGTGCGCAATTTAGCTGCTGCATTTTGCCCACAAATATATAGTCAGCTTTCCTGCTCTCCTTCCCCCTACCCCGACCCCTCCCCTTGCCATCTTTCCCCCCTTTTTTCCCTAATCCCACTTCCATGACTGTTTGTAGGACACTGTGGTGCGCAATTTGGCTGTCGCGTTTCGCCCACAAATATGCAGTCACTTTTCCTACTCTTCTTCATCTTGCCCTTGTCCCTACCTGACTGTACAGCGCCTTGGGATATCATCTCGACGTGAAAGGCGCTATATAAATGTAAGTTTTGATTGATTTGACTAATTGATTGATTGAATATTGCGGAGGTGGTGGAAGGCTGTGCCGGTCATGAAGCAGATGTGAATTCTACATTCTTAATAAAAGTAACAACAATAATAACCTTGAATATCTGGGCCTTATCATGTCATGAAGGCCCATCACAGTTGATTTCAAACCCCATCACAGCTAATTTTGTTGCTGCTGTTGCCGAGTTGCACAAGGCAATCTCCTCCTGCCAGTGGGAGTGCCAGCGTAGACTGCAAACTCAATAACATCTTGTCATGGGACTTGAGTCCTCAAACTTCTGCTTCAGAGCAACTGAGACAAGTTGACCCATTGAGGAGTTTCACAGCACGTTTGTTAATCCTGATTTTCCCTGGTTTTAGTAGGCCTTTGTATTTCTCAGAAGGTAAATTTTAACATCGTCTCTCTTATCGTCTTCACTTTGTTGCCACCAATGACTTCTCTTCCAGCCTCCGGCACTGTCACCTGTGGCGTCCCCCAGAGGTCTGGCCTTGGTTCCCTACTTTTCAACATCTACGTCTTCCCCTTGGTTCCCCTTCCTCATCCGCAGACATGGGGTTAACGTTCACATGTATGCAGATGACACCCAACTCTATCTTTCTGCTCCACCCTCGACTCCAGGGCTATTACTATCCTGACAGTCAGTCTGTCAGACATCAAGTACTGGATGAGAGCTAATTTTCTACAGTTGAATGTCAACAAGACAGAGGTCCTACTGATTGGCTCACGCCAGCATCTTCAAGCATCAGGCGCTGGTTGCTCACTTGACCTCACCAAGCCAGTCAGGAACCTAGGTGTCTTGTTTGATCCTCGACTGTCTTTCCTCCCCCACATCCAAGCAATAAATCGCTCTGCCGTCCCTCACCTCTGCAATACTGTCCACTCCACCATTACCTTACTCCCAAGGCCGCTGAAACCCTCATTCATGCCTTCATTACATCCCGGCTTGACTACGCAAACAAGTCGGCCATCCCAATTCCACCCTGCACAGGTTGTAGATAAACCAGAACTCTACAGCCCGTGCCACTCCAAGCTCCATGACCCCATCTTCCCCACCCTCAACCGACTCCATTGGCTCCCCATCATCCACAGGATCCAATTCAAGATCCTGGTCCTTACACTCAAAGCCCTCCACAGCCTCGCCCCACCCTACACCTGTGACCTAATCCCCTACCAACCCGCCCCTCCTCTGCTCAGCAGGCTCTGGCCTGCTCCATGTTCTCTGACCCACCCGCCCCACCATTGGTGGGTGAGCCTTTAGCCTCAGTGCTCCCAATCTCTGAAATGCCATACCGTAGTCCCTCCACCTCACCCACTCCTAGCCTCCTTCAAATCCTGCCTCAAGATCCTCCTCTTCAACAGTCCCATTGGTCACCCAAAATCCCCCTTTCCCTCCACCCTCCCTGTCCCCAGCTCGGATCTGAAACAATGACTGTCCAGCACCTTGGGACGTCCTCCTGACATGAAATGTGCTATACAAGTGTAATGTTGTTGTTGTTGTTTTAACAACTGTATTGCTCATCGACTGAACTTTTTCTCAACACCCATCCCACAATGGATCCTGTCCTTTTGAGTGCTTGGAGATGTTCCCTTGACCTAAAAGGTGCTTTATAGATATGTTGTGTTTTGGGAGGGTGTAGGGATGGGGTAACTCGTATACTGGAAGTGTGAGGCAAGGGAAGGACACATAGATTCAATGATGTAACTTTGTGAAATCCTTAGTTCAAAATGGAAATGAATTACTGTACTGTGGGATTTGGGTTATGTTGGACTTAACTTTGTGAAATGAATTCCACTAATGTACCTGACACAAATGTAATATGTTGTTGAATTTACTTACCATGAAAATGACTGGAACAACTTTCTGTTTTTCATGATAGTATTATGATTACTTGAGCATTAATTGTTCTTGCCTTTGATAGTGGATCATATTTAGCAATGAAAGCCAGTGTTTTCAGATTTTAAAAAAACAGTTCAGCTGAATGTTTGCATTCATTTAACCACACACGCACATACAAAATCCTGTAAACCACCACAACACAATTACATATGTATATGTTAAGTTCAGGAAATACTTCAAGATCGCAATCAAAAACATTCTTTGACATGTACAATCAGTTTCAGATCAAACTCGCAATTGAGGAATGCGTCATCAATGCACTAATGAAAGAAACCTTCCCCAACAGACAGGTTTTACTTGGATGATTAAAGTGCTTTCTGCATTGTGAGGCAAACCTTTAAAGTTTACATGTTGTTTGCTATTTTTGTTGGGGCAGAGGTTGAGATGGGGATTGTTTGCAGGGATAAGCTGATCATACTAATGCCGATATCTGTCCATTTTGACACCTCTGTGCTTTATTTGTCCTGTTAACAGTAGGGTTCCCCAAGTAAAAATGGTGCCATTCTTCCCTGTGTATTCTATCCCCTGCACCAATCCTATTCTAAACATTGCAGTTTGGTGCAGAATAAACCCCTCACTAAACTGATACAGAACACGTTACACAGTCCATGCGGAGGCGAGCGTTTCAGTGCGAGGCGCAGCTGCTGATTAGCCGCAGTGACAGAGTCAACACGGATCAAACCCAGACGTGTCCTGTGCTGACAGCTGACTGGAGCTATACACACACTGAGACCAGCCTAGCACTACAATCTCCCAGTGCACACTCTCCCACTATATGGTGCATTAACTTACAAGATGCTACGGGGTTTTGTTAATAGCACAATTTAAAATGCTCAGGGGGTTTCTGAGCTCTGTGTATAGTTCAGATTGAGATATCGAGGTGAAAGGTGAAGGCACAGAGTCCATCACACAAGCAAGGTTTAAAGGGATCAGGAGACAGAGAAAAAATAAGTGTAAGCAAAAGTAGCAGCTTCGGTTGGGGTTTAAAAGCCTGTAGATTAATGAAGGAAGGAAATCTTGTGATTTCTACTGATATAGACTTAGAGCTCAGTGCTGAGAGATTTCATCTTTCACTTTCTTTATTTTGCTTCCCTTTAATTGCTCCCCAATGCTCAGTGACTGACGTTTTGATGGGGTTACATCTGCGGGAATGCTGGCACTGTTGCATAAATGTGTTTGAGGACGTTAACCAACCAAAGACATTAAGCAAAAATAAGAAAAAATCATATTCGCAGGCTTGATAGGCTCTGAATTCCCTTTCATGTGTTGTATAGTTGCACCTTAGGGCACACTGCATCACAATAGCTCCTATAGCCTGCCTGGCTGGATAGATCATGTGGGATTCGGTGTGGGCGTTCAGGATTAAGAAGAGTTGGCCGCATTTATGGAGTGTAAACATTTTAGCATTCTCTTTAGCATTGGTCTGTGGCTTTTTATTTTATTTGTAAATATGTTTTTATTTTCTCAAACAGAGAAGCTGAAGCAGCAGTGATGCATTTGGCTAACAAGAAAAAATGAATCTGGTTAATAAATATCGGTCTGGGGACAGAAAGAGGCAGGGCGTGGGGGTTGCAGTTATTGTTGTTGACTGAGATGATCAAATGATGACGATTGGAGCTGGGTGGGGGAAACAAAGGTCTGAAGATGATAACAAAAGGGATGAATGGTAGACAATGGAGAAAGATGACAATTGTGTTTTTTGCTTGTTTACCTTTATGGATCATGGTTTATTTATGCAAGCCTCACTTTGGAGATTAATAGTTGGATACAACAGAGAGGTGGGATAGTACAGTACAGTACAGGAATGCGTGGAGGAAGCAGAACAGATGAATCAAATGACCTTTTCTTGTTGCATGTGTTTCATTCTGGTTGGCGAGGCATGTACACACCCTGTGGTCTCTGTTTGCTGTTTACGTCAGGGTGAATGAAGTGTGTGTGGGTGAGTGCAGTGTGAGAGTCCTATCTCTCGCTCCGCCTTCACTTCGTCTCCTCCAACGGCTTTTCCTGCAGCACCCGCACAGTCACATGCGGCAGGGCTCTGTCCTTGGCCCCCTGCTCGTCACCCTCTACACTCTCCCCCTGGGCGACATCATCTGCAGACATGGGGTAAATTTCCACATGTATGCGGATGACACCCAACTCTACCTCTCCGCGTCCACCCTTGACTCCAGGACTACTGGCGTTCTGACTGCATGTCTGTCCGACATTGAGTACTGGACGAGGGTAAATTTCCTACAGCTCAATATCAACAAGATGGAGGCCCTCCTGATTGGCTCACGTCACTGCCTCCGTACCTCAGGCGCTGACAACATCAGAGTTCAAGGCTGCTCTCTCCACCTCTCGAAGCCAATCAGAAATCTATGTGTCTTGTTCGACCCCAAACTATCCTTCCTCCCCCACATCCTCTGCATGACCGGCACAGTCTTCCACCACTTCTGCAGTATTGCCAGACTCCGCCACTACCTTACCCCTCATGCCGCCAAAATTCTCATCTACGCCTTTATCACTTCCAGGCTCGACTAAGGGAATTCTCTCCTCGTCGGCCTTCCCAGCTCCTCCCTTCACAGGCTGCAGATCATTCAGAATTCTGCAGCTTATGTACTCTCCCATACCAGGCTTCGCGACCACATCACTCCCACCCTCGCCCGTCTCCACTGGCTCCCCATCTCCCAGAGGATTGAATTCAAGAACCTCGTCCTCAATTTCCCCGACTATCTCTCTGACCTGCTGTCTCCCTATCAGCCTGCCTGCCCCCTCCGTTCAGCAGACTCAGGCCTGCTGCGCGTCCACCGCTCTAACCGCCCAACCATCGGCGGCCAGGCTTTCAGCCTCTCTGATCCCACACTGTGGAATTCCATTCCGCAGCCCCTCTACCTTACTTCCTCCCTTTGCTCATTCAAAGCTGGTCTCAAGACCTTCCTCTTTGACCGTGCCTTCGGCTCACCCACTAACTCTTCCCTCTCTCCCACTCTCCTTCCCCTGACCTTCCGCCCCCTTCACCCCCCAACTCAGGTCCCGACCTAACTGTTCAGCGCTTTGGGACATCCTCCCGACGTAAAAGGCGCTATACAAGTGTAATTTTGTTCTTGTTGTTGTTGTTGCAGTGTGCGGGGGGGAGCTTGATCTTCATAGTTTCACTCACAGATATACTGTCAATTCACTTTACAGTGAAAAGTGCTATATCAATGCAAGGATTATTATTGTTGCAGTTTGTGTTTTACATATTGTGGGGAGGGAGTGTTATTAGACTCACACTTTCTCAACACTCAGTACTGTCCCCCTGCTGTGAAAGGCCCAATGTAAACTGTAGACTGTTGTTGGGAGTGCTTACTTTTGGTAAGGTTCCCCACATATGTTTATGAAGTATTTAGTTTAAATGCCCTATTGTGATAAATGTCTGTCCAATTTGTACAGGCATAATAACTCATTTAGTTTTTTTTATTTCTCTGCTCGAATCCACCAGTGTAATGTGCATCGACCCTTTTAAACCATCCAGTACTCCCCAGTGAGTATAAATAAAGTAAAGCACATTGCAGAATAAACATCAGCATCCTTTTCATCCAGTCCTGATAACACAGGAAATATTTTATAGGGTGGAGTGGGGGGAAGAGGTTTCTGAGAACAGACAAGAATCTCCTTTGAAACTGGGCACCTTCCTGACTCTGAATTTCCACCAATATAGACTGTCCTTGCTATACTTTTCTTTGAGATTGCAAAAATGCAGATTAGGAGAGAGTATTTGTTTGTGAGAAACAGCTCTCGAAAATCAACCTTAATTTTTCTTAATAGATACTGCCGATGGTGTGCTTTATCGACATTGCAAAAATACTAAAGATGATCCGCAGTGCCTATGAAGGGATCAACTGTAAATTATTAAGTGTTCTGATGATTTTTAATCATAGCAGTGAGAATTGATGTCATGCAGTGATCTGACATCTATAGTTAGTTTAAATGGGTTAAGCACTGAGTAAAACTCAAATTCACCATGTATGTTATGAAGTAATTATAGATTAGTTTTAAAACAGTAGTTTAATCTCAGATAAATTTTATATTGGAGTCCTGTAGCTCAGTGGTTAGCGCACTCGCACTACAAGGAAGAGACCTGGGTTTGATTCCAGGCAGGGCATAACTTTAGGCAAGTTTCCTTACTCTACATGCCAGGTAATAATCCCCCAAGAAAAAAAATCAATAATAAATTGGTCATTTGAATCCATGATTGTTTTGGGATACTGCTGTCCACAATTAGCTGCCTCGTTTTGGCCACAAATATATAGTTAATTCACTTTACAGTATATAGGTAGACCCAGCTTACCGAATGCCCGATTAACGAAAGTTCACTATAACGAGAGTTTCTATTTGTACCACTTAACAAAAGCTGCTTTCGCTATAACAAATGTTTATAAATCTCACGAGCTTCTCGTGCACAGCTTCTCATGGGTAGCATGTCTCCCGGTTGCCCCAGCAACACACGCTCAGTCTTTAGCATGCCTCAGTTAAGAAGTGCAGTGCAGTGCAGCCCGTCCCATAGCTTAAGCGGCAGGATGCTTCATGCCTTCAATAATAGTAAGTCGAGGACTGTCTGTATATTATTGTTTATTCTTGCATTTACTAACATTTTAATATTTTATTGTTGGACAGTATTTAAAGTTGTGTAGCCTTCAATAGCAGTTATATCTACCTTAGGCCTTCGCTAGTACAGGTTGAGCGTCCTGAATTCGGGCCTGTAGCTGAACCCGGGTTCGGGTATTTCCGGACAAATCGGAACGCCAGAAGTGCATCACGTGTCCGGAAATGCCTAGGCCCAGGTTGCGATATTTCAGTGTGGTGACTGTGAAGACCTGGCGTGGAACAGGTAGGATTGGCGTTTTTATTCTTGCAATTTTTGTCACATTCTGGATTCCTGAACTCCGGATTTTGGCTGCTCAACCTGTACACCAAAAATGTTAGTGCTAGGAACCGCTAGGAACTAAACTGATTTTAGCGGGGAGGCTCAGGTCGGGGCGGTGTTTTGGCTGCGGCCAAATGCAGTAATAAAGTTCAAGTCTCACTTAACAACATTTTCGCTTACCAAAGGGTTTTAAAGTCCCTAACCCCTTCGTTGAGCGGGGTCTGCCTGTATTCTGTGAAGTGCTTTGAGACATCTAGAAGATGTGAAAGAGCTGTACAAAATGCAAGTATTATTATAATCTGGGAAGAAGAGTAAGCCATTCAGCCCGTCAAGACTCCTCTGCCATTTTCTTGAATCTTGGCCGATCTGTAACCAAATACCATTTCCTGCTATTTCTCTGTGAACTCGGATAGCCTTACAAGCCAAGCACTTTTCTACTTACCTCAGTGACATTCCCAATGACTGCATTAACAATCCCTTGATGATGTAAATTCTACAAAACCAAGTAATGACATGCCCACTATTTTGACTACTTGCGTTTAAATTATTCCCTCTTGCTCTGGATTCTGCAATCATGGGAAAGAACCAATTGCCAATCCTCATTGCTATCAAACACCTTGATCAGATCAGCCCTCAACTTGCTCTAGTCAAAAGAGTACAACAACGTTCACCTAGGCAGGGTAGTGTCTCAGAGCGTTTACAACCTGGTTTGCCCGTTCTGTCCTCATAACTAAGCACTTTCAATCCAGGTATCATTCTGGTGAATCTATGTTCTATGATTTCCAAAGCCGTTGTGTCTTTTTTAAAGTGTATTGCCTAAAACTGCACTCAGCATTCAAAATATAGTGTCCAGGGCATTATACAACTGCAATGCAATTTCCTTTTCTCTATATTGTAACTGGGCTTTTTGACTGTTTTTGTATCTGTGAACTGACCTTTGGTGATATGTGAACCTGAAGAGCAAGATCACTTTGCTTATTCATCCTACCTAATACTTCCTCATTTAGAAATGGAGCCAAAATGTACTACATCATGTATGCACAGAAGATACTGTAAAGGGTAGTGATGATGTATCTTGAAGGTAAAACTGTGTGCCACACAACACATGCAAGTCTACAGGTAGAAATATCACCAATCTGAGTGAGATTCTTGCTCACAAACTATCAAGCACTAAACTCTGAAGTATAGAATATACATACCCTTTACATTATATTACGTCAGATAATGTACAGTGAATAGCTGTCACTCCTGCCTAATGTCTACCCATGTCACAATGCCTCCTCCATTTCCATGTGGCTTGATTTTATCTAATAGTCTCTAATGTAGAATTTTATCAAATGCCTTTTCAAAATCCATGAATGACATCAATTGATTTTACTGCTTGAGCTTTGTGCTAAACATCTTTAGACTGTTGCTTGAACCTCCATGCTGTAACCCTCTCCCAGTTATCCATTTGACTATAAGCAAAGTTATGCATTTGATTCAAGAGAGTTGAATGAAGATCTATCATGTAAACTATACCAGCCATGTATTGTTTGTATGTTATTCATTCGCAGCAAAAAAAATCAACTTAGTTTTAAATATTGAACCTATTTTGATGCATTTCACTCTGTGAAATAAACAAATTAAATGGGTTTACAATTTGCGCTGATGGCAGATAAATCTAATTCGCACAATTTCACCAGTTTTTAAATTATGCATTATTCCATAGCTGTCCACAGTTACTTTGCATGGCTAAATACTTTTGGTGTTAAATATTTGTGTACAGTACTGTACTTGATACTCTTCCACACAACACATTAGCAGATCACATTGAATAATTACATTACATGGATTGATTGAACTGAATGTTTCAAGCATGAATAATACTGAAAATATTTTTCAGGAAGCTTATATAAAATGCCCAGATATTACGTATGCCTATTATAATCAATAATGGTTTGTTATTCTGGTATGAGTTAGCACAATGTCTCTTCCATTCTGTTTAACAACAACTTGCATTTATATAGCACTCTTTACACGGGAAGTCCTCCTGATGTGAAAGGCGCTGTACAAGTGTAATTTTGTTATTGTTCACGCTGGACAGTGCCTCTGAGCACTCAGAACGGATCATGCTCCAGTTGTCATGTGATGGTCACTGGTGGGGGGTGGGGGGTGGGGGGTGCGGTGGTTGCTTACTATACCAGGTACAGACAGCGGGAGACATTTCAGACTCCATCTGCTGCAGATTTCAGCAAAATTGGTATTAATTTTTCCCATAATTATGGTGAATTAAATGTACAAAATGTACCCACAGTATAAAATTCTTAATTTTTTTGTGTTGCATGACCTTTTACCCTTCTACAATTTTCTCCTTTCCTGAAACCAATATATATCGGGCATTCTAGAAATGTAATTTTTGTTGTTGTTAGAGGAGATGCAGAGGAGATTTACTAGGTTGACACCAAGAATGGATGAATGGTTTGACTGTGAGTGGAGACTGGAGGAACTGGAACATTTTCTGCTAGAACAAAGAAGGTTCAGGGGTCACCTGATAGAGATCTTAAAAATTATGAGAGAATTAGACTTGTCAATAGGGTTAGTGAGTCTGTAACTAGAGCACGTCAATTTCATAGAATCATAGAATCTTACTGCACAAAAGGAGGCCATTCGGCCCATTTAGCCTGTGCTGGCTCTTTGAAAAGAGCAACTCAATCCCACTGCCCAGCTCTCTCCCCATAACCTAACAGACCTGTTCTTCCTAAATAAAAATCTGATTCTCTTTTAAAAGCTGTTATCGAATCAGCCTCCACCACTGTTTCAGGCAATGCATTCCAGATTCTAACAAGCCGCTGAGTGAAAACATTTCTCCTCAGCTCCCCTCTGCTTCATTTTGAAACTATTTTAAATCTGTGACAGATTCTCCCACCAGTGGAAACAGTTTTTCCTTTTTCACCCTGTCGAATCCACTTATGATTTTATAAACCTCTATTATGTCTCCTCACAACCTTCTCTGTTCTAGAGAGAATAAACCTAGCCTATATAGCCTTTCCCCATAACTGAAGTCCCTCAATCCTGGTACCATTCTAGTAAACCTTCTTTGCACCCTTTCTAAAGCCTTAACATCCTTTCTATAGTGTGGTGATCAGATTTGAACCCAGTACTCCAGCACAGTACTCCAACAATTTGATTGTTAGTACACAAAGCAAATGGTTAGAAGAAATGTTTTCACACAAACAGTATTTAAGACATTCCCCACTGGGAGTGGTGTTTTGAGGAAGAATCCACGTAGGCCTTCAAGAGGGAACTAGATAAATACCATTAAGGACTTAAAGAGTCAGGTATAAGGGAAGGTCAGGAAAATTAGACTGAAAGGATTGTTTTTAAATCGCCAAATTTTGTGCTGTACATTTCTATGGTTCTATAGCTCCAAACCTTTTGAGCCAGCTGATGCATTGAATAATATCTGTAATAACATCCAGGTACTGTATTAATATGACTGTCAATAGAATGTAAGATTTTTCCAGACTTCTAGGTTGGCTGCCAGTCACAATTATATAACTTGCACTGCACCAGCAGCCAATTTCCATTTGCTCCTTAATAACAATAACAACTTGCATTTATATAGCTATGCTAGATGGCATCTCACAATAGTGGAGCCCGGGGCCGAGCTGGGGGAGGGGGAAGGTGACTGTAGGCGCAGTAGAACCAAAAGGTTTCCAGGCACGACCTGGAGATGGAAAAGGAGGGGGTGAGGCGAAGGGATTGAGGGAGAGAGTTTCAGAGATACAGGGCATAGTGGCTGAAAGCACGGCCACCGATGATGGAGCAAAATATTTGGGGGATAAGGAGGAGGCCACATCCATTTTCGTATGACCTGGATTTTATGAATGATGGCGGAGAGGAGAGCTGCGAGGAGGGCATTAGAGTAGTCCACCGAGATGTGACAATGGACCAGGATTTAGGCAGTTTTTGAGGTGAGATATTGGTGGAGATGGGCAATGTGGCGGAGATGGAAGAAGGCAGTGCTGGTGAGGGACTGGATTTGGGGGAGGAAGGAAGGTGTACGATATCCGTATATTTAAAAATATATATAAATTTTAAAAAATTTGGTCACTCAATCCACGACTGTTTGGGGGACCTTGCTATGCACAAAATATACAGTCAATTTACTTTACAATATATTCTATGAAGCGCTTTGAGACATCCTTTCATCCCTCTTTTCTTCTCCTTCCCCTCCTGCTCTGGTTCCAATGTTATATTCTGTGAAGCGCTTTGAGATGTCGGTAAGACATGGAAAGGCGATATAAATGTCAGTATTATTATTATATTATTACTATCCCAACGACGTGATAAGGCGTCAACATGTCAACTGCAAGGATTATTACAGCATTATTGTTTGAGTACCTCTGGAAATCTGCCTAAAGCCTCAACTGGAATTCTGTACCAGTGAGTGCTAACTGCTCATTTACATGGGTGAATGAAAGATATTTTTTTCTTCAATGCAAGAGAGTAAGTCATCCACAGTTATGCTGTGGATGACTTACTCTCTTGCATTGCATTCATCAGTTCCACATTAACAGGGTAGTACTTTTCTGTCCAAAATAAAACAATACTATTATAAGGGAAGCATGTGCAACTTATACCACAATGATGAAACATAGAGCTGATAATTGATTTTGACTAGCTGTTGAACCTGCTCGACATGATGGGGAGGGGTGGGCATATTTTGGAAACAAGTATTTTGTATTCATTTGTTTTGTTTAAAGGGAAAATGTGAATCATCAAGGAAAAATCCGTGCACACCTTCCCTTCTAGCATAAGGCAAATTGTGAGTATATCTTGTGAAGGTATAATTAGATAATCTATGAATAGCCACTTCTTTGTGACCTCTACACTTAAGGGTTCACATGTTTGAAAGGTTGGATGACTCACGACATTGTAGGGTTTCTACCTGTTGACTGGCAGCCCTTCCGATTGGATCCCACATTCCATTACAAAACGATACAACTGAATAGAATTGTTAGTTTTAACAATTTTAGTCTGACTTTGATATTCTCTTGACATCTAACTATGCCCTGGTTGTGCACATTGAATAGCAGGAATTTATCTACTTATATTTAAGTGCACCTCCTTTGTGGTACAGTTCATTGTGAGGTGATCATTTTTCCTGATATTGGCTGTGTTGCAATCAAAGAGAGAAATTGTCAGGATTGAAAAGGGAAGGAAGTTTCTCCTGAAGTATATTGTTGCCAGTAATACCTTCAAAATCCAGTTTATAGTGAAGCATTTTATCATAAAGCACTTTCAGATGTTCTTCTGACATAAAAGGTACTATATCAAAGCAATAATTATTATCTTTCACTGCAGACAATGAGTTGGCAGCCGGTTTGACTTTTGAGATCATAACGGGTAAACTGACTTTTCTACCTCTTCACGGTGGGGAAGATTTTAACTCTTTTTGTTTTTATAATACAGTATTTGAAGGTAATCCTGAATTTTAAATTTTAACGCAATTTAGCAAGTTTGATAATTGAAGTACAATATTTCGCAGTTTCATAAATGAAGGAAACCATTTTGTTAGCATATTGCAATACTTATATGTTACATTGGTTGTAAACTGAACACTTCAAACGTGGGCAGGTGGCTTTCATTAACCCAGATCTTTTGCAGAAGCCCATGTTTTAACAGCGAGGAGAGGTGGGAGCCGTGGGAGGTGGAAACTGTAGCAGCTCTGGAGATGGTGATTTCAGTGGTATAGCAGTGTGCTAGATGGGCAAACATAGGGCGATTGATACTGTGCAGACTACATGCTGTTGAATAAACTAGCTGCTATGTTTCGTCCACAAAATACAGTCAATCCACTTTGCCATATATTCTGTGTACCGCTTTGAGGCGTCTCATGACGTGATCAAGTGCCAAGATTATTATAATAAAAGTTAATGTGGTGGTGTGGAGTGCACAGTTGAATTAGTTTAGGATGGATGGTAGATCCAATTGTCAGCAATGGAATTTCAAACTTTTTAGTATTGAGTTAATTCACCATCATTCTTGCATTTGACACAGCTTCTTTCATTGTCAGCAGGATGTCTCAAAGCACTTCACATGATTTGCTATGGAGCATCTGTTTACTTTGTAGGTGAACATGGCAGGCAGCCAATTTGTGCATATCAATGGCCTACAAACAGTCACGAGGTGAATGACTAATTTTATTTGGGGGATTGCTGGCCAGGATCCTGGGAGAAACTCTCTTCTCTTTTCACATAGCAGCATAGAATCTTTAACAGCAACCCAAACAGGCAGACTGAACTTCATGTTAATGTCTCATCCAAAGAAGGGCATCTCCATCAATGCAGCTCACCCCAGAATTATATTGTGCTGTGAGTGTAGACCATTGTTGGCCAACCAAATACATTTACTGAATTGAATCCTTCTTGGTTTATGACCACACAGTAAGTACTGTCATACAATAGCCACTGGAAACCAAAGATGGATTCACAAAAAAACACTCGTCCTGACTAGTGGGAATGTTTGGCAGGATACTTCTTGACGGCCTTTTGGGCCGCTTGTGGCCTGCTGGCCATGGTTCATGGGTTGGAGAGCAGCCTTGATTATGTGAGTTCAAATTTCTGATGTGGGGTTTGAACCTGTATCCAACTAACACAAAGGCGAGAGAGCTGCCAGTTGAATTAGGCTAAAACTACAGATAAGTTTCTGGTACTATTCGACTTATTTTGGTTGCCTGCATTGTGTCTACGTGTGGTATTATCATTCCAGTACAGTACAAGTTTCGCTATGTGCTCCTTTTCCCCATGGTGAGACACCTAAAGATGGAAGGTGGCTGTCAAGGAATAAGAGGATGAAAATGGAAGTTCTAATGTGATGGAATCTAGGTGATTTAATAATTCTCCGCAAACACTGGGCGAGTTTCAATCCACTTTATTACAAGAGGCTTTTGCTCTGGCACAAATAAAATGAAGTAGCAAATCAACCAATAAACCACCCACCTCTGTCACTGTATAAAAAAAAGTATTGTTTCCCCAGGAGAAAAAAAAGCACTCTAAAAAAATTAGGCACTTTCATTTGCCAGTAAACTATTTAAGAAAATTTATGGGACCTGTGCAATAAAGCCAAGTCCTTGCGTTGACAGGAGGTAAAATGTGTATAAATTGCATCTTTTGAAATGTCATTTCAACCCAACGTTTTGGCAGGGATGAGGTCAATTGTTGCTGTCTCTGTTGAGTTATTCCGGGTGTAATAACATCCTTACTTCAATCAAACTCCAGTATACAACTTCAGATGAACAAACTTCGGGGCTGGGTTAAGTGATGCAGAAGGATGGACATAATTCAAGGACAAATCAACCTTGCGTTTGATATAGCACGTCTTCAAGATGTCTCAAAGTACTTCACAGAATATACTATGGAACTCCATCCCGTAGTCCCTCTGCCTTGCTTCCTCCCATTCCTTCTTCAAGGTCTTAAGACCTTCCTCTTCAATCACGCCTTTGGCTGCCCCCCTAATTCTTCCCCCTGTCCCACTCTCCTTCCCCTTCACCCTACCACAACCCTGCCCACCCTTGCTTGGAGGTCCCGACCTGACTGTTCAGCACTTTGGACGTTCTCCCGACGTGAAAGGTGCTATATAAGTGTAATTTTGTTCTTGTTATTGTACAGTAAAGTGAATTGACTGTATATTTTGTGGGTGAAATGCAGCAGCCGATTGCCCCAAACAGCATTGCCCCAAATAGTGCCCCAAAATGACCAATTAATTATTATTTTTTTAAAATGAGGGGTTATTATGAGGTATATGGAGTAAGGATACTTGACTAAGGTTTTGCCCTGCCTGGAATCAAACCCAGGTGTCTTGCTTTCCTTCAGAAATTGTATGTATGGTGGGCAGGATAAATGCAGATCAAAGTGCAACAATGGCAAATTAAATGAAACCTCTTAAATTGTTCAACAGGAAAATATCACTTAGTATCAATGTCAAGACATGGACATGGATTTGAAATTATCTGAATGGAAGGAAGCAGAGGATAGCTGTTTTGGGAACAAGGTCAAAACTGGAGGTGGTATTTTGCAGAGTGCCTTAGTGTCTGTAACAGGTCCCTCAATAACAACAAAATTACATTTGTATACCACCTTTCATATTGTAAGGATGTCCCAAGGCATTGGACAGTCAGTGTTTTGGACCTTAGCTCGGGATAAGGATCGGGGAAGGTAGGTAGAAGAAGCGTAATCAAAGACATGGTTGAAGAGGAGGATCTTGAGATGGGTCTTGAAAGTGGCAAGGGACGGGGTGAGGCGGAGGGACTGCAGGATGTAGTTGTAGATGGTGGTGGCAGAGTGGCTAAAGGCTCGCCCGCCAATGGTGGGGCAGGTGAGGCGGGGATGCGAAACAGTGGTGTCGGGCGAGAATGTGGTTGACAGGGTCACGAAGCCTGGTGCAGAAGAGGACATGGGCTGCCTAGTCCTGGATGATCTGCAGCCTATTGACGGAGGAGTTAAGGAGGCCGACAAGCAGGGAGTTTGCATAGTCAAGCCTGGATGCTATGAATGTGTGTATGAGGGTTTTGGCGGCATGCGGTGTGAGTCAGTGACGGTACTGAGCGATGTTGCGGAGGAGGGGAAAGGCAAAGCGGGCATGGCACGGATGTGCTGTAGAAAGGATTGTTGAGGGTGAAAACCCTTCCTGTTCTTTGTACAGTACATATTAATGACCTGGATTGAGAGACATTGCAAATTAATTACATTTGCAGATTCCGTCAAATTGTCCAACAATTCCCAAGACAAAATTGCTCACCGCTGTCTGGCTGTCTGTGTATAAATTGATTGTTATGCATTCGCCTACAAATACATAGTCATGACACAGTACAATACATTCTGTAAAGAATTTTGAGACATCCTCCTGACATGAAAGGCGCTATTATCAAGTACAAGGATTAAAGATTATTAGTGTTGAGGAGAAATAACACCACTAAATGTTTGTAAATGTATTAAACAGAGAAATTAGACAATCTGCAACATGAGCAAACATAGGATATACCAGTGTTTCATCCAAACTTGTGTGTTTATGCCAGGACCAGAAGAATGTTGCAGCTGCACCTTAACCTTCCGCATCAATACAAAATGTTTGCACAGGATGCAAACAGCAAAGATTCACACACTTTGTCTCCAATGGAGAGTCTCAGCTAATGGAACAACAAAAGCAACAGCTTACATTTACGAAGCACCTTTCAATTCATATATACAAACACTGTCTCAATCCAAACTCTAGACCCTCATACACAGAAATTGAAATGCTGAGCTTGCCCGCAGAAGGATTGCGGGAACGTGCCATTGGCTAAGACTGGGAATCTGTGACTTCCTTGTTGCTATACCAGTACAATTTCTCTTTCTGTCCTAACAGCAATTCATGATACATTGGTCGTCATTATAGCTGCCTCCAGCTGCACGCTGTTGTTCTGCCACCTGATGTTAAAAAAACTATCCATTAAAGCTAGCGAGACAAATTATTCCAGTGTCTGGCAGAGTAAATGTAGAGTTCACTCTTGTATGTTTTATGTACTTTCAGCATTTTATTCCAGGAACCCACGGTGGATTCCATTTTTCTCTAATAATTTAATAGTAATCCTTGCATTTGATATACTGCCTTACCACATCCTTGAGACATCTCAAAGCGCTTTACGAAGTGTAGTGCAATGTGGATTGAAGGCAAAATGTGGCATTCAGTTGCACACAGAATGTCCCCCAAACAGCAATGGAGTGAGTGACAAATTTTATTTGGGAGAATTTTAGGCCATAACAGCTCACCTGCCCCCTCTTCTGTGACCATCTGATCTGCCTGTTCTTTTGCAATTTCACCTTGCTTTGTTTTAACGTTATTAACACCTCTCCCCAGTTTTGTTGCGATCCCCCCTTTTATTTCACAACATAAACACCTCTTTAACCCATCAGCTCCTGCCCTCTACTGTATTTTCTCCTTTGTCATCCTTGCCTGACTCTCCCCTCTGTTAGTCCTTAAAAGCCTCTCCGTACCAACGTGCCCCAGTTCTGACGAAAAGTTGTGGACCCGAAATGTTGACTCACTTTTCCTTTCTCCATATATGCTGTCTCACCTGCTGAGTATTCCCAGCGATTTCTGTTTTTGTTTCAGATTTCCAGCATCTGCAGTATTTTGCGTTTTTGTTGATTTGGGAGAATGTTGGCCCGGACACCGGGAGAAACTCCCTTCTTTTTGAATATTGCAATTGCATTTCTCTGATGGTCCAGTGTCCTGCGATGTCCTCCCAACATGAAAGGCGATCTACAATTGTATTTTGTTGTTTATGTGGGATCTTTAAATTCACTTGAATACCGTATATCTCCGCGTATAAGGCGCACTTGTTTTCAGGTCGGAAGATCTCGAACGTTGAGGGTGCGCCCTATACGCAGGTACAAGAAAATTTTGAGCCTCGGAAATACAGTAAACAGGAGGGGCGGCCGGCGCGCTGTCAGCCGGGGTTTGGTCAGTGTCTGGCGGGGGTTGGGGGGAGCGGGTGACGGGGCTTCGGCCTCGGCCGCCCGGGCAGCGGCAGCAGCAGCGGACTTCAGTGCTGTGCTTACCTTCTGCCGAACCCAGTCTGCCTGCCTCCCTCCCTGCCGCTCTCTCTCCCTGCCTGCGTGCCTGCCTGCCTCTCTCCCTCTCTCTCTCCCAGGCTGCCGGCCTGCCTCTCTCCCTCTCTCTCTCCCGGGCTGCCGGCCTGCCTCACTCCCTGCCGCTCTCTCTCCCACGCTGCCGGCCTGCCTCTCTCCCTGCCTCTCTCCCTGCCTGCGTGCCGGCCTGCCTCTCTCCCTCTCTCTCTCCCAGGCTGCCGGCCTGCCTCTCTCCCTCTCTCTCTCCCTCCCTCCCTGGCTGCCGGCCTGCCTCTTTCCCTCTCTCTCTCCCTGCCTGCCTGCGTGCCTGCCTGACTCTCTCCCTCTCTCTCTCCCACGCTGCCGGCCTGCCTCTCTCCCTCTCTCTCTCCCTACCTACCTGTCTCTCCTCCCTTCTGCCGGCAATATCATTGAAAATGCTTCCGTTTTTTTTCACCAAGAAAAGGTCAAAGGTGGGGGGGTGCGCCTTATACGCGGGTGCGCCTTATACGCGGAGATATCCGGTAGGCAGATTTGGTTATTTAACACCTCATCTGAAGGACGGCATCTCTGGTGCACCCCCAGCCCTGCATTGGAGTGTCATGTTGGACTATCTGATTCCAAATCCCTGTGTGGATCTTGAACACACAACCTTCTGACTCAGAGGAAAGTGTGCTACAGGACTGCTTCTTGACCCATTTACTTTCTGTGTGAGAAATCAGGAATATACAGGTTTCTAAACCAACCGGGTTGTGCCATTGCCAGGAAACCCCAGTGTATTTCTCAAGACCTTCTGCTCCATTAACCCCAAACTGGAAAACTGTTTAACATCACAGAGTGGGCTTTGACACATCCTGTGAGTGGAATACAGTCCTGGCCAACAATCCTCCAGATAAAATTAGTCATTCACTTTTTTTTATGGGGACCTTGCTGAGCCGTATTTGTCTACAAATATAACAGTCACTACAAGTGACACCAATTCCCTTTGAAGGGTGTTGAAAAGGTTCAAATTAAAGGTTCAATTGAATGCAAGAATATTATAATACACATTAGGTAGCTAATGCACGCCACTCGCTCCTGCTCACTGCTTTCAAGACCTGAATAAAAATGTTTGTCTTTGACTGCAGCCTCAATCACCCTGCCAGGTTGGGCTTCCACTCTGTCTTTGTAAAACAGTTTCAGACTGTCTCCTACAAGAAAGGTGCTATTTAAGTGCTAATTGTTGTTGTCATGGGTGTGTTTGAGGATTGATTGGAGCTCCCACCCATCTGGTTTTGGGGAGAGCCAGTGGAGTGGTTTTTTTAACAATGTAAACCAGACATCAGTTTTATTTTTGAACATAAAAGCACTGTGTATTTTTTTCTCCTCTACTGCATCATGCAAAGTCATTAAGAATTCAGATTTTCCATGAATTTCCAGAAACGTAAACCTCAGATCTTGAGCCACATTTCCATGCGCTGGGTTGCTTTTTGTCTAGTTTAGATTGTGTCCAAAGTTAACGACCTTTTAGCTGATGAGTCCCAGGGTTTTTTGTAATGCTCCTCTGGCTCGCCATATCTAAAACATTGCTTTTTTTTCTACCGTGGGTGGGGGGGGAGGGGAGTGGGGAATAGTGGGGGGGGAGATGCTTCTATTACTGTGTTTACAGGTGTGTGTGTGTGTTTGATCACATACATTCATACACATGCCTACACACACATGTACAAAGTCACACATGGAGTCCTGTAACTATTGATTAGGGTACTTGCCTAGCAAGCAAAAGGACCTGGTTTCGATTCTTATGCAGGGCAAAACATTAGGCAAGTTTCTTTACTCATCATACCTGTCTACCTAGCAGTTGTTAGTCGATTGGAACAATAATCCCTTCCAAAAATAATGGTCACTCAATCGATTGGGACGCTGCTGTGTGCAACAACAACAACAAAATTGCGCCTTGTAGAGTGCTGTTCATGTTGGGAGGATGCTGAACAGTCAGGTCAGGACCCGAGCAGTGGGGGAGGTGGGGGGGAGGGTTGGGTAGGAGGAAGGAGAGTGGGAGAGGGGAAAGACTTAGGGGGGGGAGCAGAAGCACGGTCGAAGAGGAAGGTCTTGAGACCGGCCTTGAAGGAGGAAAGGGAGGCAGCAAGGTAGAGGGCTGTGGGATGGAGTTCCATAGCGTGGGGGCAGAGAGGCTGAAAGCCTGACCACCGATTGTTGGGCGGTTAGGGCGGTAGACGCGGAGCAGGCCTGAGTCTGCTGAGTGGAGGTGGCGGGCAGGCTGATAGGAAGACAGTAGGTCAGAGAGATAGTTGGGGCCAAGTCCGTGAATGGCCTTGAAAGTGTGGACGAGGATCTTGAATTCGATCCTCTGGGGGATGGGGAACCAGTGGAGACGGACGAGGGTGGGAGTGATGTGGTTGCGAAGCAATTGTGCAATTGGCTTCCGAGATTCACCTACAAAATATACAGCCAATTAATTTTACAGTATATGCTGTGAAGTGACTTGAGTCGTTTTGAGGACAAGATAAGGTGCTATATCAAATACAAGGATTCTTCTTATTAATTATCACTGATGACATGCACGCTTAGGAACACTTGTGTACATGCATGTGTAATTGTATATGTGCCTACGCATGCATGCGGGTATGTATCCATGTGTGTGTGCTTACCTGCGTGTTCTCCTCACACAAAAATATCATAATCACACTGCCTATTTTCAGTCACACAGCTGCTGCTACGAGTAGGAATGGGCTAACCCATTCAGCCTCTCATGATCCCCAGTGCTGGCATGTGACTGGATTTGACTTGGCAGCACGAAGAATGAGCCAGTGTTTGCTCTCCCTAGACTTCCCCTGGCTGGGATTTACAGATTTCTGTAAATATTATTGTAGCCTGCGGATATTGCAGAGCACACATTTACTACCCAAACAGCAAAGGCAGAATATTGATGCTAGTAGACTTATCTCTGCCACTTTCAGTTTGGTTTTGTGTGGCTGATAGGGGTTCCTTTGGTGGTCAGAAGTCTGAACAGCAGGTTTTAAGCGCTCGATTAGTGCACTGTGGCCATGGGGGGTGGGGGGGGAAGCTGGGGAGTGAGGGTGGGAGTACGGTCCTTGTGTTTTGCAAAGAAAAGAAAATCAGTGGGAACTGTTGACATAGATATAATAATCCTTAATAATCTTTGCATTTGATATATTGCCTTATTATGTCTTCAATTCGTCTCAATGCACTTCACAGAATATACTGCAAAGTGCCTTACAAATCTGATAGAATTTTTTGATGAGGTAACGGAATGGGTGGATAATGGTAGCGCAGTTGATGTAGTTTACATGGACTTTCAAAAGGCATTTGACAAAGTGCCACATGAGAGACTTATTAGGAAATTAAAGGCCCATAGCGTAAAAGGGACAGTGGCAGCGTGGATCCACAACTGGCTGCGAGACAGAAAGCAGAGAGTTGTAGTGAGCGGCTGTTTTTCAGACTGGAGGGAAGTGAGCAGTGGTGTGCCACAGGGATCAGTTTTGGGACCATTGCTGTTTATAATCTACATCAATGATCTGGACTTGGGTGTACGGAGTACAGTTTCCAAGTTTGCAGATGACACTAAGTTAGGGAGAATAGTAAATAGTGAGGAGGATAGTAGCCATCTGCAAGAGGATATAGACAAATTGGTAAAGTGGGCAGACACATGGCAGATGAAGTTTAATGCAGAGAAGTGTGAGGTGATGCATATTGGGAGAAGAAATGAAGGGAGGCAATATAGGCTAGATAGTACAATTTTAAATGGTGTGAAGGAACAGAGAGACCTGAGGATTTGTGTTAGTGACTCGTTGAAGGTGGCAGGACAGGTAGACAAGGCTGTTAAGAAGGCATATGGGATACTAGGCTTTATAAATAGGGGTATAGAGAACAAAAGTCAGCAAGTGCTGACTAACCTCTATAAGACTTTGGTGAGGCCTCAGCTGGAATACTGTGTTCCATTCTGGTCACCACACTACAGAAAGGATGTGAAGACATTGGAAAGGGTACAAAGAAGATTTACTAGGATGGTGCCAGGATTGAGGGACTTCAGCTATGAGGAGAGGCTAGATAGGCTAGGGTTATTCTCTCTGGAGCAGAGAAGATTGAGGGGAGACCTAATAGAGGTTTATAAGATCATGAGGGGTTTCGACAGGGCAAATAGAGAAAAACTATTTCCACTCGTGGGTGAATCTGTGACTCGTGGTCACAGATTTAAAATAGTTTCAAGGCGAAGTAGAGGGGAGCTGAGGAGAAATTTTTTCACTCAGCGAGTTGTTCGAATCTGGAATGCATTGCCTGAAAAGGTGGTGGAGGCTGATTCGATAACAACTTATAAAAGGGAATTAGATCTTTATTTAGGGAGAACAGGTCTATTAGGCTATGGGGAGCGGGCAGGGCAGTGGGATTGAATCGCTCTTTTCAAAGAGCCGGCACAGACTAGATGGGCCGAATGGCCTCCTTTTGTGCCGTAAAATTCTATGAATCTATGAATCTATGAATTGATTGTATATTTGTGGGCGAAACACAGCAGCCAATTGCGCACAGTAGTGTCCCACACACAGCCGTGGATTGAGTGACCAAATTATCATCATTAGTTTTTTTGAATAGAGTAGTACCCCAGGAAAAGCGATCCACCAATTGACCAATAACTGGGTTCCTATTTACTGCTAACTAAACAGAGGCGTGGCGAGTAAGGAAACTTTTTGCCAGCTGGGAATCAAACCTGGGTGCTCTTGCTGGCTAGACAACTACTCTAACCACTAAGCTACAGGATGTTCGTAGGAAGTGAGCTGGGAGCGTGTTTACAGGACTAAAAGCTAAGGAGGTTTGTTTGTGAGTGCCAAGCTTAGCTGATGACAAATGAGAAGAAAAGTACTGTATCCTGAAAAAAAATTGTACCGATTATTAATGCTCAGCACTCACTGCTTTCTGATCTCATATTAAAACTCCATGAAGCCAACCACCTGCTGCCTCAACCCCAGCTCCACTAACCTACTGCTCACCCAGCTCCCTGTCCTCTGCCCACTGATGGCTGATATCATCAACCAGTCCCTCTCCAACAGATCAGTACCTTCCCCCCTCAAAACTGCTGCCATCACTCCGCTCCTTAAAAAAACCTTCCCCAGATCCCTCAAATCCTAGCCACTACTGCCCTACCTGTAACCTGCCCTGTTTTGTAACGCACTCGAATGCGTTGTTGCAAACCAACGCTGCGCCCACCTCTCCTCCCACTCCCTCTTTGAACCCCTCCAGTCCGGTTTCCACACAGAGATTGTGCTTGCAAAAGTCACAAACGACGTCCTCTCTATCTGCGACTAGGGCTCCCTCTGCCTCCTTATCCACCTGGACCTGTCCGCTGTGTATGACACAGTCGACCACGCCATCCTCCTCCACCGCCTGTCCTCCGTCATCCACCTCAGTGGGACCGCACTCGCCTGGTTCGAGTCTACCTCACAAACCCCCAGCAGCACATCTCCACAAGTGGCTTTTCCTCCCGATCTCACCCGGTTACCTCACCTGGTGGGGTACCCCGGAGATCCATCCTTGGCCCCCTCCTCTTCCTCATCTACACGCTACCTCTTGGGGATGTCATCCGCAGACATGGCGCACACTTTCACATGTATACACATGACACCCAACTCTATTTTCCCACTTCACTTTGCGACCCCACCCAGTCCCCTGATGTTCTGTCAGCCTGCCTGTCAGACATCAGGAGCTGGATGAGCGCAAATTTCTTGCAGCTGAATGTTGACAAGACGGAGGCCATACTCTTTGGCTCTCGTTAACGTCTCCATTCGCACGGCTCTCACCTCCTCCACCTTCCCGGTCTGTCACTAAAACTCTCCAAACCTGTGCGCAACCTTGGCATCAGGTTCGACCCCCAACTGTCCTTTCTCTCTCACATCCGGTTCCTCACCAGAACCGCCTTCTTCCACCTCCGATGGATCCCCCGTCTCCGCCAATATCTCACCCCAAAAGCCGCTGAAACCTGGTCCACTCCTTTGTCACCTCGCGGCTGGACTATTCCAATGTTCTCCTCGCCGGTCTCCCCTCTTCCACAATCCACAGAGTCCAGCTCATTCAGAATTATGCCGCCCGCCTTCTCACCCGCACCAAACTTCGCTGCCCCATTACCCCAGTCCTTGCCGGACTTCACTGGCTCCCTATCCCAGAGAGGATCGACTTCAAGATCCTCACCCTTGTCTTCAAGTCTCTCCAATCCTGTGCACCCCCTACCTCTCTGAACTATCTCCTCAAACCAGCACCCGTTGCTTCGCTCCACTTGGTCTGGCCTCCTCCACATCCCCCGAATCCTCAGCTCCACCCTTGGCGGCCATGCCTTCAGCCATTATGCCCCGAATTCTCTTCCTCAGTACTCTCGCCTCCTCTCTTCTCAGCTTCAGGTCCCAGCTGAAGACCTTTCTCTTTGACCGCGCCTTTGGTCACCTTCCTCCCCGTGCCCCTTGTTCGGTCCCGGGATCTGCTATTGCGAAGCGCTCTGAGACGCCGTCCTGTGTGGAGGGAGCCATATAAATCAAAACAACAACAAAAGTTGTTGTTGTTGTAAAACATCCCCTCGCTTCTCCATCCACACTGAGACCAGGACCAATCAACTGCTTCCGTGCTGCTATGAATCCCTGTACAGTTGCAGTTGTGATAAATTTGGGGGTGTACTATGCAATGGTACAGTCAGAGAGATGTTACAGTCGAGAGTGGTGCTATAATCAAGGCTATATGCAGGTCAGGGGTACAGTTGGGGAAAGGGATAGGGTCATGGTAGAATCAAGAGAGGATGCTATCAAGGGTAAAATTGGGTACAATCATACAATTGGGTACGGTTGGAGATACAGTTAGTGGATTGGAGGGAAGTGAGCAGTGGTGTGCCACAGGGATCGGTTTTGGGACCATTGCTGTTTGTAATCTACATCAATGATCTGGACTTGGGTGTACGGAGTACAGTTTCCAAGTTTGCAGATGACACTAAGTTAGGGAGAATAGTAAATAGTGAGGAGGATAGTAGCCATCTGCAAGAGGATATAGACAAATTGGTAAAGTGGGCAGACACATGGCAGATGAAGTTTAATGCAGAGAAGTGTGAGGTGATGCATTTTGGGAGAAGAAATGAAGGGAGGCAATATAGGCTAGATAGTACAATTTTAAATGGTGTGAAGGAACAGAGAGACCTGGGGATTTGTGTTAGTGACTCGTTGAAGGTGGCAGGACAGGTAGACAAGGCTGTTAAGAAGGCATATGGGATACTAGGCTTTATAAATAGGGGTATAGAGTACAAAAGTCAGGAAGTGCTGACTAACCTCTATAAGACTTTGGTGAGGCCTCAGCTGGAATACTGTGTTCAATTCTGGTCACCACACTACAGAAAGGATGTGAAGGCATTGGAAAGGGTACAACGAAGATTTACTAGGATGGTGCCAGGATTGAGGGACTTCAGCTATGAGGAGAGGCTAGATAGGCTAGGGTTATTCTCTCTGGAGCAGAGAAGATTGAGGGGAGACCTAATAGAGGTTTATAAGATCATGAGGGGTTTCGACAGGGCAAATAGAGAAAAACTATTTCCACTCGTGGGTGAATCTGTGACTCGTGGTCACAGATTTAAAATAGTTTCAAGGCGAAGTAGAGGGGAGCTGAGGAGAAATTTTTTCACTCAGCGAGTTGTTCGAATCTGGAATGCATTGCCTGAAAAGGTGGTGGAGGCTGATTCGATAATAACTTTTAAAAGGGAATTAGATCTTTATTTAGGGAGAACAGGTCTATTAGGCTATGGGGAGCGGGCAGGGCAGTGGGATTGAATCGCTCTTTTCAAAGAGCCGGCACAGACTAGATCGGCCGAATGGCCTCCTTTTGTGCCGTAAAATTCTATGAATCTATGAATGCTACAATTCACGTTTAGCCAGATTAGAGGTATGGTCGGATGGATAGACTCAGGGATTTAGTCAGTGGGGGAAAATCCAAGGTACAGTCTGGGATGTTTTGGGGAGTACAGTCAGGTGGTAGCATTGTCTGAGATCCCGCTTAGCTTGAAATGTGCAAAAAAATGCAGATTGTTGTTGTCCTTTGAGCAGATGAAGGTGATCAGAGGTAAGCAACATTCAGAGAATGTTCCTGCCTTGTCTAATTAGTCAGTTGTTTCTGTTGTGGGATGAAGCCTGAGAATGTGCAAGGGTCACAGATGTGGTTAAAGTGAGCCAGGCGCAAAGAAGAGCTGGATTAACACTCATATCTGAAGCTGAAATCCCCAGCTGTGATTGATTGCATCTCCCCATTATTCAACTTTTCAGCTCCTTCAAGTTTTGTCTCTTGAATAGTTTATTTCTTTGAGCTTTATCATCAGCATTTTGATTTATTTCATTTTCTGTTGATTTTATTTTTGCTATTTTGGATTAAATGGAACCCTTGCCCCTCCCTTGTCCATCTTCAGATCAGATGTGAAGACCTACTTCTTCAGCCGTGCCTATTATCAGCTCCCCTGTCCCTGGCTCGACAGCATGTTATGGAAATCTCAGATGAATCTAATCCTAACCTCATTCCTTCCTCTTCCCCTAGCCTACGCCTCCGCGACCACATCACTCCCAGCTACACCCAGCTCCATTGGCTCCCCATCCCACAAAGGATCAAATTCAAGATCCTCGTCCTTACCTTCAAGGTCATTCACTGCCTTGCTCCCCCACTCCCCACTCACCTCTCCAACTTGCTGTCTCCCTGTGAACCTCCCCGCCCACTCCATTCAGCAGGCTCCGGCCTGCTCCATGTCCCCCGTCCTACCATCAGCAGATGGGTTTTCAGCCTCTCCTCCCCCACACTCTAGCACTCCATCCCACAGTCCCTTCGCCTCGCTGCCTCCCTTGCCTCGTTCAAGGCTGGTCTCAAGACCCTCCTCTTCAACCATGCCTTCTGCTACCCTCCCAACTCTCTCCCTCCCCTCTAAGCTTTCTCCCGCCCTGCGCCTCCCCCCTATCCTGCCACTCTCCCTTGCTCGGGTCCCGACCTGACTGTTCAGCGCCTTGGGATGTCCTTCCGACGTGGAAGGCGCTCTATAAATGTAATTCTGTTGTTGTTGTACACACTGAGACCATTGTATCACCCCATCTACTGCCCCAGCTGAGATTACTTGGAGGATGGTTTGAGAATCAACACGTACCTTCTGGTCCGAATAGCTCAATGCTCTGTTAAGCTAACATTATGATAGAATAACATGGTTATTTGTGCAAACATTGCAGTGCAAAAATTGTCAGATTTTTCAACAGCAACAAGCCTTGTTGTCTCAAAATAAGCCCCAAACAAGCCACTCCTTAAACAGCCAATGTTAAGCACTATAGGAGATCCCAGCAGGCAGTTGGACACAGTGATGTTCCATAAACAGCGTGAAGTAAATGATCAGTTCTATTTTGGGGGGATTCTCATCTAAGATGCAAGGTATGATCTTGCATTGTTGGAGGTGCCGTTCTTAGATATTAGCTGCCATGTTTTGCCCATAAATATGCAGTCAATTTACTTTACATTTTGTGAAGTGCTTTGAGACGTCTAAAAGATGTGAAAAGCGCTATATCAAATGCAAGGATTATTATTATTAATATCTGATCCCAACCCATTACTCAAAAGCAAAATGAGTTGATTGGTGTACCGTAACCTGAGGGTGGACTTGGTGTTGATAGGAGTTTCTTTACTTAATGGCTGGGGGAGCGGAGTCACAGTGAAGCATGCCAGCTGGTAGTTGATGAACAGGTGTGGTTGCACAGTGCCTTTTCAAAACTCTAACCAGGTTTGGATAACTTAAGGCCAAACAAGTACATCTGTCAGGCGTCCAGAGCTGAAAGAGCGCAAATTTGCTTCAGCTCAATGTTGACAAGACCGAAGCCATACTCTTCGGTTCTCATGATGTTTTCAATCCCAGGGCTCTCACCTCCTCCGTCTACCCGACCTGCCCCTAAAAACCAAACTTGTATGCAACTTAGGCGTGAGGTTTGACCCTACTTCTTCCCTCACATCCGTCCCTCACCAGTACTGCTTTCTTCCAGCTCCGACACATCGCCCGTCTCTGCCAATATCTCACCCCAAAAGCAGCAGAAACCCTGGTCCATGCCTGGTCTCCCCTGGCTCAGCCCCCGGATCCGTTATTGTGAAGCTCTCTGAGTCGCCGTCTGGCTTGGAGGCTATATAAATCCAAGTTGTTGTTGTAGTATGTTTTTATTAAAACAAGCCCTGAAATACGTAAGCCACAACTTCCTAAATGTTAAAACGACTGGAAAGAAAAAAGCCCAAATCCGAGGGAAATCGCGGACTTCGCAACTCTGCTGTAGCATATTGCTTCACGGATCTGAGTGCCAATTAAATGTGGATGATGCAAGGATAAAATAATAGTTGACCGATTTAAGTTTGGAACAAGAGAGCAGGAATCCACAGAATCATTCAATTGGTACTGAGATCCCTAAGTAACAATGTAATCTATGGAACATTAAGAGAGAAAATGATGTGACCAGATTGTAGTTGGCATAAATGATACCAGATTAAGAGGAAAGTTTTTGAAAACAACAACAACTTCGATTTATATAGCGTCTTCCACTATATGGTGTCTCAGAGCGCTAAAAAAAGGTGATCTCACGTTGGAATTGGCAGTGGAGATAATAAGGATTGAAGAGGTGATAAAATAAATGGAGAGAGAAACATAAATAGATGAACTAGCGAACAGGTAATCTTGCAATGATATAGATGAAGTGTATGGAGGGCAGAGAATATACAGGTCAAGAAAGAGGTCAAACGGAATGGACAAATGTGGCCAATGCGGATTAGAACATAATATGAGGAGATGTCCTGCAGAAGGAAAAGAATGCTATGAGTGCAAAAGATATGGGCATTATTGAAGATTATGTAGGAATAAACAAGAAAATGTAGGTAGATATAATAATAAGAGTAATCCTTGCATTTGATATAGTGCTTTTCACATCTTATCGATGTCTCAAAGTGCTTCACAGAATATACGTAAGGTGAATTGACTGTATATTTGTGAGCGAAACGCAATTGCGCACGGCAGTGTCTCACAAACAGTCGTGGAATGAAATGACCAATTTTTATTATTGTGTTTTTTTGTTGGATGGATTATTGTTAGGCATGTGGAGTAAGGTTTTGCCCTGAAGAAAACCACACTTGTGCAAATTAAATCAAGGGAATATGAAAGGAGAGGCAGGCCAGATATAGAATCGAGCTTGAGTAAGATGCATCAACTCCTCAAATATACACTCCACCTCACCAAGCTAGTCAGAAAGCTAGGTGTCTTGTTCGATCCTCAATTGGCTTTTCTCCCCCACATCCATACCATTAACCACTTTGCCTTCCCTCATCTGCGCAGCATTTACCATCTCCGCCACTACGTCACCCCTCAGGCCACTGAAACTCTCAATCATGCCCTCATTAGTTCAAGCTCGACTCTGCCAAAGCCCTCCATAGGCTACAGATCATCCAGAACTCTGCAGCCCATGTCCTCTCCCACACCAGGCTCCGCGACCCTATCGCTCCCATTCGTGCCCGACTCCACTGGTTTCCATCACATAGAGGATTCAATTCAAATCAAGATCCTGGGCCTCACCTTCAAAGCCCTCCATGGCCTTGCGATCCCCTACTAACCTCTGCATGTTCGTGTCACCATCAGCGTGCAAGCCTTCATCCATTCCGCCTCCAGGAATTCCATCATGCAACTCCTCCACCTCGCCCCCTCCCTAGCCTCATCAAGTCCTGCCTCAAGACCCTCCTATTCGACTGCGCCATCAGTCACACCTGTGAAATGCGCTATACAAATTTTATTACTGTTGTACATTGTATTTTGGATTAAACAACATTACATCTGTTCACTGTACAAAAATTTTACTTTAATGAATTAGTGTGCTCCCAATTTAGATGTTAAACAATTGTTTCCTGTTGAGCTGAGCCTCATTTTTTTAAGAGGCTGATCACATCCTAGTGGTTTGCTCTCCCAGTACAATATACAGCTTTGTACTGATCCCACGTTTGGCAGATGAGTTTGAATCTGAGTTATTAACGTTGGGCAAGTTTCCTTACTCCACACTCCTCTGTTTACCTAGCAGTAAGTAGGAACCCTGATGTTAGTTGATTTATGGATCACTTTTGGTGGGGAAACAGACCCTTTAAAAGTATATAATAATTTGGTCATTTAATTCTTGACTGTGAATGAGACACTGCTGTGTGCACTGCTGTGCTGCATTTTAATAACAAAATATACAATCCATTTACTTTACAGTAGATTCTGTGAAGTGCTTTCAGACAGCTTGAAGATGTGATAAGAAGCTATTTCAAGCACAAGAATTATTAATATGAGGTTTGTTAGTGCGTGATGTTTTTTTACTTCTGAACTGCACCTCTCAGCCCTAGTGCGATGAAATGTTTTTTTCTTCCCACCCTAAACTGGGTGTGAAGACATTTCTTATTTGTCAATCACCGACTCTCCCCACCCAGAAACAAATGCATTAGGTGTCTCTGCACTGCCCGCAGATTGGGAAAGGTCTTTATTTGAAACTGGTTCTTCTGCATTTGCAGCCTCAGGAGGCACTGCTACTTATCCTGGGCTCGGTGTGGAGATAGGGTGTAGTCTTGAGCCGCAGACTGCAGATCAGGTATGGATCACAAGATCAGAAGGATGAAGAAAACACCTTTGGCCCGTTTGATCTCAATGCACACTATTTTGTTACGCTCTGATTCAATCACAGAAATGTGGGATTTGTTGGAATAACAAACAAAGGTTGGATTTATCCCTCCTCTTTCCCTCCCTGGATTGTGTTGTATTTTAGGGCAGCATAATTGTGCACATAATTGTCCCGATGCTAATCCTGAGTCTAGTTTTCTGCCATCAGTCCTGCCTAGTACTCTGCTCCAGCGAGAATGTGAAGCTTTGTTTCCATGGTTACTGATCAGAGCTAATGGCTCTTCCATTATACGCCCAGTGGCAAAATAGTGTAAGTGACACAATGATAATTGTGTCACTTACACACTTATCATTGTGTCACATTGTGACACAATGATAATGACACAATGATAATTCAGTCCAGCACACAATCAACGTCTGCTGGACTGAATTATCATTGTGTCACTTACACTATTTTGGTGCTTGGCATCTGGAAATCTCTTCACCCTTCCAGCTGTTTCCATAGATACACTCATGTGCCTGCCTCCCAGCAGGTGGTGGAGGACCAGACTGATAGTATTTGATATGACTGTTTGTGGGATACTACTTTACGCAATTGATTTCTGCGTTTCGCCCACAAAATATAGTCAATTCACTCTATAGAATGCACTGTGAAGTGCTTTGAGACATCTTGGGTACTTGATGAGGTGCTGGATCAAATGCAAGGATGATTATTATTTATTACTATTATTCCTTTTAGAAACTACCTGAAAGTTGCTGTTGTTAAATTGAATATGTTTTGGAACTCTCTTTGTACTTCCCCCTTTGTGCCTGTTCTTTGGCCAAGCAGATAAATGAATACCCCACACCAAGCCCTCCAGGAATCTAACAATATTATCCTTTTACCTGATCTGGCAACTTCACCTCAGGAGGATATCTCAAAGCGCTTCACAGGATATACAGTACCATAATGTGCAATGACAAACGCAGCAGTCAATTTCCACACAACAATGTTTACACAAATAAACAAGAAGTGAATGATCAATTTTATTTGGGGGAGTGTTTTACAAGACACTGAGAGAAAATCCCTTCTGTTTCCAAATAGTCACATGGGGATCTTTAATGCCTACGTGACAGGCAAATGGATCCTCAGTTTATTGTCTATTCCGGACAACATTTCTAGCAATCCAGCACTCTTCCATTGCTGAATTTGAGTATAAGGCTAAACTATGTCAATTCAAAGTCCTGTTGATGGGCTTGAATCCATAACCTTACTTCTCTACCTTTACCTTGGAGTCCTGTAGCTCAGTGGTTAATGCATTTGCCTTGCAAGCAAGAGACATGGATTCATTTTCCGGCAGAACGAAACCCTGAGCAAGTTTCCTTACCTCCATACGCATGGTAATAATCCCCCACTCCCTCCCCCCCCAAAAAAATTGGAAGCAGTATGTGATGAAATCTCTTGTCAGGGCTGAGTACCAGCTTGTGACTGAACAGTGCTTACTGCTATCTCTCCCAGGAGCAGTGGGCGATGCAGTGGTGTTGTTGAGCTGTTGGTAGTTGCAGTGAATTGAGAATCTGGAAGCCTGATGGAGTTTCCTATGTACAAATGGGTTCTGTGAAATACAGGAGGTGAATTTGTGATCTTTTATGGCAGGCCTGTGATGTCTACGAGTTCTGTAGAAGACGAAACAGCTGCTTGGCATGTGTGATGTTAAGCACTGCATTCAGGGGCCTGTAATGTTGTACAATATGTTTGGTTTTCTGCTGGGTAAGCTTCTTGCGGTCTCCTCTTTTCTTCCACCTTCTTCTTTCTTTGAGGGTCTCTTCTTCCTCTCTTCCCGTTGCTGTGATCAGCCAACAACAGTGCTACCTCCTGCTGTTTAATGGTTGCCATTCACCTTGTAAAAAGTACCCATTCTTTGTTTATTATAATAATCCTTGCATTTGATACAGTACCTATACATCAATATGTCTCAAAATAGCTTCACAGGTAATATTTGTGGGGCACTGCTGTGCACAATTCACTGTTGCGTTTTGTCCACAAAATATACAGCCAATACACTTACAGTATTTTTATGAATCACATTGAGATATCTCAAAGAAGTGATCAGGTGCTATACTATATGCAAGAATTATTATTAGCACTGTTAAGAAGTACACAGCTATATGGCGTAGTACAGCACCAAACAGGCCAAACAACCCAGCCAGTCTATGCTGATGTTTTCCCCCAACTCTCGTATTCCCCTCTCCTATACCCCTCTTCCTCACATGTGATTCTCTTATATACATTGATGCAAGTGACTGCATTTGTGGACAAACATGACAGGCAATAGTAATGCATATTAATGCTTACATATGGTATAGCTTCTTTCACATTGGGAGGACGCCTCAAAGCACTTTCCAAGATATACCTAAAGTGGAGTGAGTGTGTTTTGTAGGTGAATTAATTTGGACACAGTTAGGTTCCAAATGGGTGTGGAGAGAGCCAGGAAGGAAATTGTCACTTTATCTTGAATATTGTTGGTCAAAATATTGGGAGATCTCTTCTCTGTTGTATTAGTGTAATGAAATCTTTAACATCTGCCTGATAGAGCCTTGGTTTAACATTTTATCTAAGACTGGAGTCGCCTGTCTCTAACTCGGGTGGGATTAAACCTCTCACATTGCCTCCACAGGCCCAGCAATCCCTGAAGGACAGCAGTGCAATACAGTAGTCTGCATTACTGCATTCCAATTTTAGCCTGTCTTGACTTCAACTCCTGATGTGGGGCATGAACCTATAACCTCTGACTCATGAAACAAGGATGCTACCACCTGAGCCAAGTAGACACGTTGTTGGGTCTGTGCCACGCCTATTGTTATACACATACTTTTCAGTCACAGTCACTGGATAGTTCAACAGCAATTCTCCAGTGAGCTTTTCAAACCCCAAGTCAGAACTTGAACTCGTAATCTTAAAATGACACTCCGATGTAGTCCTGGGAGTGTGTTGCATTGTTGCTGGTACCGTCCGTCATATGAGTTGTTGAACCAAATTCTTATCTACCTCTTTAGGTGGATGTTAAAGACCAACTTGAAAAAAGAAGATATTTCTCCTGGTGTACTGGCCAACAATCCACCAAATAATATTGGTCGTTCCTTCCATAGCTGTTTATGGGACATTGTTATACATGATTAGACTGCTATGTTCACCTACAAATAGACAGTCATTCCACTTCATAGTAAATCCTGTGAAGCCCTTTGAGATATACTTCTAACGTGAAAGGCGCCAACCCAAATGCAAGGATATTAGTATACCTCTCCTCACACACTCTTCCTATCTGTCTGTGTGTAAATTGTATATTTTGGGAAAAAAAACAGTTTATAGTAAATCATTAAAAAAAATCCTGCCTCTATTCTCAACAATTTAACCCTTCTTTGCCAATTTAGATTGTACCGTACTGAGAGTGAAGCAGGGAAAGGGTTAATTCCCATGTGCTGCACACGGTGATTTGTAACTTTGAGACGACAGAGAGAGAGAGAGGGTTAGCTCATTGAAAAAGCAGAGGGGTAGATAGGACCAACACTAAATAATAATGGAAACAAAACACTAAATACTCCAGATGCTGGGAATCTGAAACAAAAACAAAAGTTGCTGGAGAAACTCAGCAGGTCAGGCAGCATCCATGGAGAAAGGAAAAAGAGTCAACGTTTCGGGTCTACAACTCGTCAGAAGAGTTGTAGACCCGAAACGTTGACTCTTTTCCTTTCTCCATGGATGCTGCCTGACCTGTTAAGTTTCCCCAGCAACTTTTGTTTTTGTTGCTAAAGAATAATGGAACGTGTTCCCATCAACTGCTGTTGGTGTGGCATGAGTGCACTCGCTCATAGCAATCACACCTCTTCAGGATGTTGTTTTTGTATTAACAACAGCTTGAAGGAGAACCCAGCTGGGATCTGAATGTGAACGATCTCGCTGCACTCTGTATAAGGCAGCCAGCGCTGGACTGGATTCTTTTGTCAGTGTTACCTGGTTATTGCAGCGAGGTGTGCCCTCAACCAATTTACATGATGAGGAACCCATTCCTTGGTCTATGGACAGACTGTGGCTGTTTCACTTTGTCTAGGGGAAGGGAATGAGAGGTTTAATCGCACCCTAGTTGGGGACATCCTGACCCATTCTCATTGTGCCTGGAGAGAGAGGGCTAAAAATATATAGTTAATACATTAAGTATCAACTTGAGTTCTATTCCATGCAGGGCAAAATGTTGGGCAAGTTTCCTTATTCCATACCTAGCAGTAAGTAGGAACCCAGCTGTTAGTCGATTGGAGGATTGCTTTTCTGGGGATAATAATCCTGAAAGAAAATTTGGTCACTCAGGCCACGACTGTGTACAATTGGCTGCCGTGTTTTGCCTACAAATATACAATCAATTCATTTTACAGTGTATTCTGAAGCGTTTTGAGACGACTAGAAGACGTGAAAAGTGCTATATCAAATGCAAGGATAATTATATAATGGTTATAAATGGGCTAGTCAGAGATCAGGTGGGATAAATTTATATACTCCAGTAGTTCATATGCTCGGAGATATTTCCACTGATGGTTAAGTGGAAGGTGCGATTAAATATTGCTTTGTTGATGTACTGAGAGAGGATTTGCTGAATAATGTGTGTTGGGGGAAAAGTGTGCGGGGTGGGGTGGGGGTGATTAGTGGGCGGGTGTGGGGTGATAGAGAGGACGATTGAGGGAGTGACTGAGATGGTGCAAGCACTCTTGAGGTAGATCCCATCTACAGTATACACACAATATTTGTCCGCAAATACAATCAATCCATTTTACAATATATTCTGTGAAGCACCTTGAGACTTCTAAATGATGTGATAAGGCACCATATCAAATGAAAAGATTATTATCATTAGTATTACATGTATAGTAGACTAGCACTAATCCCAGTGATAGGAGAAGTGCTTCGCTTCTAATTGGATGTTGCAGAGTCTGAATGGGTAACATTCTGGTGAATCAATTATTCATAAAGAAAAATTGGAAATGTACTTGGGGCGGACAGGGCCAGGTGCTCACCAGATGTTTTAGCTGGAGGAGCTTTATTTAGGTGAGCGACTGCATTGAGTGCAGCTCTCCAACCTCCTGCTCACTGTTAATCACTCTCGTTGTTAATCATTCTTATTGTCACTGCCCTGTCTGTATAATGAAGTATGTGCTTTTGTGACGCATGATCGGTGCAGAATGATCCCTGAGTGTGCTGAGCGCTGCCACTCTGACAAGCAAACACGTGTAAGAATCCGTGCCCGTCCACATAAGTTAGATATAATTATTCTGTAAGTGCTTACGGTTGTATTTTCTATCAGTGGTACAAGTGGGTGATTTTTGCTGAATGGGACTCAATTTGCTCCTCCCAGTAATATTCCCAAAGGCAGCGCAGATGCTTGTGTTGAATGCCACCCTGTGGCCAGAGCATTGCCCTGCGGGTGATTCACTTAATTAATTAATACTGTCGTTCAAGTCACTTTGCAAGTATGTGAATCATTAGTGCATTATTAAAACTATTTCCTCTTGGGGCATAGTGGATAAGCACACAACATAAGTCCAGGCACACTAGAGAACCTATCAGAAATATCGTTGAATTAGGTAATCTCATTTATGCATGGAATTTTTGTCATTGTCTTGAGTTAGAACGGTTTCTTTCCTCCTAATCACTATCCAGACCTCTCTGTGTGTGTGTGAGAGAGAGTTTAGGGATGTTAAAGGAGGACAGAATCATCCCACGTCCATTTAGGTAGACATTCCAGCTAGATAAAGATCAGGATCCTGGGTGGATACGTTATCACTCCTGCTAAAACAACAACAATGTGCATTTATATAATGCCCCTCACACTGGGTAGAGTCCCGGAGCACTTGCAGTTCCAAAAAGCTATTAGGACAGACTGAATAATGAACCTGAGCACTTGCCAGTTTGTATGGCTTGGCGCCACTCTAGATAGTGCATTTACCAACTGAGACACCAGGACCTGTGAGCGTCAAAACAGACTACAGTAGTGTTGTCTCACACGTGTTTCTGTAAATTATTTGTTGAATTCTTATTTCAAATGATGCAGTACATCACGGTTTAATGGCTTGCAGTGAAAGATCCTGTCTGTCACCCATGTGATTAAGCTGTAATGTGGGGGAGGGGAAGCAGAAGCCAGGATATTTTTCTGCGAAGGAGAGGAACATTTGAGAGAGGCATCTCTGCTGGGAGTATGTTGGTTATTGAAATCTCTCTAGCTAATGCAATGCATGGAAAAAAGTGAACAAATGGAAGATAACAGCTTGACAATAAATTAATGTCCATTTAGTGCTTACAGTATAGCTCCTCTAACGATATTCAGACAGACTCCTGGTGTTCTTCTGCTTCCTCTTGTGGAAATTGATGAGCATTGCAATCAGGAAACCATTATAAGCTGCAGATCACAATCATGAGCAAACTTTCTGTAAATGCTTATGATGGCACACTCTATTCTGAACATGTGCCTAAAGGTGCATTAGATAGCAGAATCCATTGTTACTGTTGTTGAGTTTCAAGGTATTTCCCTCCTGCGGGAAAGGAGGGAAGTGGGAAAAAATAACATGGAGTCCTGTAGCTCAGTGATTAGAGCACTCGCCTTACAAGTGAGGGACCTGTTTGATTCCAAGCAGGACGAAACTTTGGACAAGTTTCCTTACTCCACACGCCTAATGAAATTCCCTCAAAAAATAAAACAATAATAAATTGGTTATTTCAATCCACGACTATTTATGGGACACTACTGTATGTAATTGGCTGCTGCATTTCACCCACAAAAATATAGTCAATTCATTTTACAGTATATTCTGTGAAGCACTTTGAGTTATCTAGAAGATGTGAAAAGCGCTATATCAAACACAAGGATTATTATCATTAAATGCTTGGCTATGGATTTTTGGATGTCTAACTCCTGAGTCAGGTGGGTCTGCAGTACTCCAAAGCATGCCGAAGTCAGACCAGTCAGCCTGGCAAGATTGTTCACACAAGCCCAACAATCCTAAGCACTCAAAGGTAAGGTGATCCGAAGTGAAGTAGAAAACAAGACAGTCATTGCTTTCAATGGCAAGATTTTTAGACAGTTAAAACTCATTCAGCATTGTGGGGATCACAAGGCTTGGCTCTCATCACTTTGGGTAAAGTCTCTGCAAAATTAGGTAAGCAGGTGCATTGCTGCTGGACACAGGTGTATTATTACCCTCCAAGACATGGGGAACTTTCCATGTTCAGGTCAGATGTTTTGGTTTGTGTATCTTCAGCATTGTGATGGACTTCTGCAGGTATCAGACACCCAGCTGACAAACAAAATGAATATCAGACATTGATGTTTGCATACATTAAAAGGGAAAAATTGTACAGAGACATATTTATTCCACTTCAGACAGAAACCTCACATTCCACCCTTCTTTCCTGTCTTTCCATGTTTGTGTCTTGGTGCAGGTCACCTGGTCCCTTCTTTGGACGGTGAAGACCCTTGGATTGTGCTGCCAATCCTATTTGACACAAAGTTAGGAAAAATAGTAAGTAGTGAGGAGGATAGTGGTCATCTGCAAGAATATATAGACCGAATGGTAAAATGGGCAGACACATGGCAGATGAAGTTTAATGTAGAGAAATATAAGGTGATGCATTTTGGGAGGAGAAATGAGGGGAGGCAATATAGGCTAGATAGTACAATTTTAAGGGGTGTGAAGGAACAGAGAGACCTGGGGTTTGTGTGAGTGATTCTTTAAAGGTGGCACGATAGGTAGACAAGGCTGTCAAAAAAGATACAAGATACTAGGCTTTATAAATAGGGGCATAGAGTACAAAAGTCAGGAAGTTCTGACTAACCTCTATAAAACTTTGGTTAGGCTAGAGTACTGTGTACAATTCTGGTCACCACACTTTAGGACGAATGTTAAGACATTGGAAAGGGTGCAGAGGCGAATTACCAATATGGTACCAGGAATGGCCTCCTTTTGTGCCATATAACTCTATGAAGGACAATCAATCCATTAAAACCCACTCTCTCCAGAATCCACATTAAAATAGAACATTTATCGTAGGTTTCATCCTCATCCTGTGGAGTCCTGTAGCTCAGTGGTTAGAGCACTCACCTTAGAAGTGTGAGACCTGTGTTTCGAATTCAGGCAGGTCAGGGAAAAACCTTGGGCAAGTTTCCTTACTCCACACGCCTAATAATAATCTATCCAAAAAAACCCAACAATTAAAAAAAAAAGTAATTTCAATCCACGACTGTTTGTGGAACACTGCTGTGCTCAATTGCTGCTGTGATAATGAGTTGTCGATGTGTTCATCGAAGAAGAGAGTCTTGAGGCGCGACTTGAAGGAGTCCGGGGAGGAGGCAAGGCAGAGGGACTTTGGGATGGAGTTCCAGAAGTTGGGGCAGAGTAGCTAAAGGCTCACCGCCAATGGTTGGGCGGTGGGTCAGGCGACGTAGAGCAGGAGAGTTTGCTGAACGGAGTAGGCGGGCAGGTTGGTAAGTGGATAGGAGGTCATGGATGTAGGGTGGGGTGAGGTTGTGGAGGGCTTTAAATGTGAGGACCAGGTTCTTGAATTGGATCCTTTGGATGATGGGGAGCCAATGGAGTCGGGCATGGATGGGGTGGATAGGGTCACAGAGTTTGGACCGGTAAAGGACATGGGCCACAGAGTTCTGGATTATCTGCAGCTTGTGGAGGGAGGAATTGGGAAGGCCGACCAGCAAGGTATTTGCATAATCAAGCCGGGATGTAATGAAGGCATGGATGAGGGTTTCAGTGGCTTTAGGGGTGAGGTATTGGCGGAGTCGGAAAATGTTGCGGAGGTGGAGAAAGGCAGAGCGAGTCATTGATTGGATGTGAGGGAGGAAAGACAGTTGAGGGTCGAACCATACACCTAGGTTCCTGACTGACTTGGTGAGGTTGAGTGTGCAACCATGGAGGTTGATGCAGAAAGTTAGCTCTCATCTAGGACTTATGTCTGTCAGGACAGTAGTAGTTCTGGAGACAAAAGCCCTGTAATACATTCCCATTTTTCCACCTGTTTCAACCCCGAGAAACTGTTCTATCCAAAGCTATTTCTCCGATGTGCTTACACCTCACTCTTCTACTCACCTCCTATGTTCAGCTGGGATACTCTGCATGTTCCTTGTGCCCTCTTCTCTAACAACACCGCATGACTCTAGAACATTCTGCCTCAATCCCTCAGCCTTGCCCACTCCGGACTTCACTCACACCTGAAGTCCTTCCTCTTCAACAGTGTCTATGGGCACATTCCGTCTCTCTGTAGCTCAGTATTGATCTCTCCGTTATTTTATGTTCCAGGTGAAGGGGTTCTATATGCATCCAAGTTGTTGTTGATTGTGGGACGTTAGTGTCCACAAATTGACTGACGTGTTCGTTTACGAACACGATACTTCATAGTAAAATCCTGTGAGGAGCTTTAAGACAGCTTGACAATGCAACAAGATTGACAGTTAATCAAAGCAGTTCCGACAAAGGTAATTAAACTGTTCTAGAATGGGAGTACAATCCTGTAGGTTAGTGGTTAGAGCACTTGCCTTGCAAGCGAGAAACCCAGGGTTGATTCCAGGCAGGGCAAAACCTTGGGTATTTCACACGCCTTATAATAAATCCTCAAGTAAAAGTAAAATTGATTACTTCAATCCACAACTGTTTGTGAGACACTGCTGTGCACAATTGGTTGCCATATTTCGCCTAGCAAAATTCACTTCACAGTATATTCTGTGAAGCGCTTTGAGACATCTAGAAGATCTGAAAAGCATTATATGAAATGCAAGGATTATTAATTTATTATTATCATATCAATGAACGGCTTATCTCAATTGACCAACAGATGGGGTTATTCAGGCCTGTATCTCCGTTTATCTTTGTGGAAAAATTGTTGCCCTTGGGGCTGCATCTGCCACTCCAGCTTCCTCTACCCATAGACACCAATTCCTCAATTCTATGGATTAATATCTTCTTCAGACATGTATATTTAGAATGGAATTCCCATGTGTTGGAAAGGTTCGTGATTGGCACAGAATAGACCCCATTGTGTCTAGTGGGATCAAATCCTGGATTCAGAAAATTAACATTATATTTTCTTATTAACTTTGCCTCAGCATCGGATTTGCTTTCCATTGACCCGACTACAATCTGGTCCAAATAGCCCAAGGGATAACATGCACAATGAGATCCAGTGTAATTATACAAAAAGAGACAATAGTTTCTTCCAGTTTCCTGGCCAAAAATCCTTGAGATAAAATTGGTCGTTCACTTCATGCTGTTTCTAGGACATTATCGTCACAAATTTGCTGCTGCATTTATCTACAAATGCCGGACCACTACACTTTACCATACATCTTGTAAATCATTTTGAGATATTTCAGCAAGATATTGAAGGGCTTTATGAAATATAAGGCTGATGATTATTATATTGCTTTTATTACTGTAGGCAACTTGTCATGGCAGTAACTGTCATTACTGCATGCGAGGCTTTCTTCATTTCTCTTGCAATGTGTATGCACACTTTCTCACACACACCAACTTGCTGGATTTATTTGATATTTGACCCCTACTCACTCACTTTGTGGCATTGCTTGTCCCCCTTTAGATGATTAATTTTTTTTATGCTCCCTCCTTGTCTGACTCTTGCTTTCTTCCTTTTGTTTGATATCTCTCCATGTCTTTCTCTTCCGAACTCACAGCTGGTCATCGGTTCTTTGGCTCTTTTGCTCTGTGACGCCATGTTTTAAGATTCAGTCCATTTCGTTCAGAAGCTGTGAAATAAGTCATCTGAATGACCCATATTTATAGTAAAAAGATGCCTGAAAAATATTCCCAGTTGCCGTCAATCTGGGATAGGAGCCAAGTGAGAGAAGGGTGGGTGGTGGACTCCTTTTTCAGTCTGAACAACTTGGTACTATGGCAGGGAACGTGATGTCATCTGTATCCAATGGTTTGAGGTTTCACAGGAATGTGAGGGAACAAGTAACATCTTTATCCTTGAGATTCATAAATTTGTACCGTTCTCTTGCAAACAGTTTATTTTCCACTCAGCCTAATTTGTCATCATCATGTACGCTTCATGTATAATTAATAGCACTAGAGCTAGAAATGACTTATAAGGCTAAGAAATGAGTGATTGTGTTATGGCTGTGAAGGCAATGCTATAACAAACACCCTTTGGGATGCTGGAGATTAAAAAATCTCTTTGCGTCTGTTGTCCCTACAGTTATATTACTTCTCCTTTAAACCTTCAAGCTTGTTCCAGTATATTCATTCGTTAACTTGTATGAAGGAGAAAATACTTCGTATTTTCAGGTCTAGCAATTTACAACAACAACTTGCATTTATATACCGTCATTCACACTGGACGGCATCTCGGATGCTTAAAAATTTATTGGCTCGTGTCCTCTTGTACAGAAATCTTAGGCAAAATTTCAACTATAAACTGTCTGCAATATCTTAATAAAGTTTACCTACCGATAAATCAATTTACCCACCCAATCTATGTTTAGATCGGTGACTATTTTAAGAGGATTGGACTAACTAGAACATTTTCATTGCAGCCTTAGAAATGTGTTTAGATTTCGGCCAGATTCTGTTGGTTGCACTCTACCCTCTCAGTCAGAAGATTATGTGTTCAATCTCCAAGTCAGGGCTTTGAACTCATTCTGTAAGCTAGTAAGTGCAGTGCTAGGGAGTATTGCAAGGCTGTATGTCCTTCAGATGAGACATCAAAACTAGGTCCAGTCTACTTGTCTAGGCAGAGAAGAGAGTTTATCCTGTTGTCCGTGCCAATAATCCTCCAGAAAAAATTGGGAGTTAACTTCATGGCTGTTTATGGGACATTGTACATGAATAAATTGATTGTTGCATTCTCATAAATTACACTTTACTGGAAAAGCCAGTGAAGCATTTTTTGACATAGGAAATATCAAAAGTAGGTATTGTTATTTAAACAGTTGCCCATAACCAAGGCATTTTGAGAAGTATGCCAAGGCAGCCAAACAAGAGGACCCAGGTTGCTAAGGTCAAATTCAAGACAGATACTAGGAAAGTATCTGGTACTTTCCTGGTACCGGAAAAGTACCAGGAAATTTCTTTACACAAAGGGAAATTAATGATTGGAACAGATTTGAGGAAGGATGGTTGAGGCCTGAACATTGGGAATCAATCATTGGAAATTTAAGAAACAGCTTGATACTGTTGTACAATCATACAATACAACTTTGCATTGAAATAGTGCCATTCATGTTGCATTAATCTCTCAAGGCTCTGGAAGGATGAGATTAAATGAACCAAATGCCTTTCTTCATATGAACGTCTCTTGTCATTTAATGGTATATAATATTATATCCTTGCATTTCTATTGCACCTTATCATGTCAAGCTGACTCAAGGTACTTCACAGGAAATAGAGTAAAATGTAGTGACTGTGTATTTGCAAGCATACCTTGTGGAAACATCTCTAACTTTAGCTACACAAGGCCACATAACACTATTCATCCCTGTCGGCTTTCAAACTTGTATGATGTTTTTGTTATGTTTTTCAATTATCTTTCTATTGATTCATCATCTCTCTACATAAGTAAAACCTTAAATCTCTAAACCATTCCTGTTGTTCTTCTCTTAACTCTCTTCAACTTTCCTAAATTGCATCTGAATAGCCTGCTCCTGTTCCTCAAATGTCTTAAAGGGATCAGGAAGTGTCTCAGAATTTTCAGTCAGCCTTGTTCAATGTATTTTCAGCGGTATTTCCCTGGGTTAAATGTGTCGTTGTTTAATTTTGGAAACCATTGCCACATTTTATTTCTTGTGTGATTCCTGTGACTAAATCTTCCAGATGTGCACCATTCCTTCCCACACAACACATGGGTTCAGGGTAGCTAAAATATTCTGGGTGATTATAAGGGTTTGAATACATGAAGCACTTTGAGACGTCTCAACTACGTGATGAGGCGCTATATTAAATGCAAGGATTATATTATATCTAAACTAAATTTCTTGAATTATTTTAAGAAATAATGTGCTTCAAAGTGGAATTTTAGTTCATTTGAAATTTCCTTTGTTTTCATGCAGCCGCCACATTAGCTACCCTGGTAGAGTATGTAATGGAAAGTTTGCTATGAACAGGCTTTTAATGTTGGTCTGTAAGTGCAGTCAATCATTCATTATCAAATGGGCTGGTGCCTCTGCACAGTGACTTTGGCAGCTCGGGAGTGATTCCAGATACCCTAAACCTTCCAGTTCCACAAACAATCATCTGTCTTTGTTAATCTGCTGTAAACCTGTGCAAGTGGACGTCCGGTAACTGAAGCCAAATCATTAACAACCTTTAAACAAAGCATCACACAGCGGAGTCTTGACTCAAATTCTGCTTCTAATGCAGTCCCTTTGTGGTTTTTCCATGACGCTATAATGGAAATCACAACTGCACTTACTGTGGCACCGCATTATGTCAGAACATTTCAAAGCTCTTCAACAGTGAGATACAACTGAAGATGAGTGAGTGCCTCTAATCATATGTGGCAGGTTATCTACACCCATCAAATCCAGCTGTGCGATACACTAACAAGTTTGATCCCTTAGTCAGTTCATCTAAATTGCTTGGCAATAGCATTGACCATAAAAGTGCTGTGCTTGAGAATATAAATACAGTACATAAGACGGCTGATTACTGTTCAGTAATATTTTGCTGGGATGGATACTACAACCCCATTCTTCTTATCTACTCCTACTTCACAAACTCCAGCCTGCTGCGTGCGTCTTGTCGACTCCACCACATCATTCACTTCTGAACTTTCAGCTCCAGATTCTGTAACTCTCTCCTGAAACCCTTATGCCTCATTCCCTCCCTTCTTTCCTTTCAAAACCTTTCTGAAAATCTACTTCATCATCTTCAGTTGTCTTCCCGCTACTGTCTCACACCCTCTCCCATTTATCACCTTGATCCAGTGCTCACTTCATTTCTGTGATGCGCTTCGAGACATTTTCCTATGTGAAAGAATTAGATAAACATAAATTGTTGTTGCTATTCATACAGCAGAAAGATGTTCAATAACGTGATAAATGGTAGGAGTTGAGTGACAAGGATAATAATGAGAAGAATCTGCACTTGACATGGTGCTATCATGTCATCAACATGTCTCAAAGCGCTTCACAAAATATACTATAAAATCAATTTACTATATTTTGTGGCCGAAACTTGGCAGCCAATTGTGCAAAGTAATCCTCATTGTCTCACTATAAATGAGAAGATGTTGCTTAAATGGTTAATCCCATCTTCTGGGTTTAGGATAGCCCTCGTCTCAATGTAATTGGGAAGAGGTGGGTGGAAGATTCATTATAATCTGACAATCATCATCTGAAACGGTGACTGGGTCAGAGTGGATTGTGTCTGAGGTGCGTTGTTGAGCAAGTCAGAAAAGCAGCCTCAAGGGAATAAAAGTCTCCCACAGGCACAGTGTCATTTTTTAAAACACTTAGAATGAGGAAATCTGTTTGGATGAGACTCGGTAGCTGTCACCCCACCCCCACTCTTGATGCAGTGCATGAAGCAGAAAATTCCAGGAGTTTCGTTTCCGAGTCCAGCCCTCTCTCTGGGAAGACATTGCCTGGGAAGTTGCACTTGTATGTGATCAGTGGCTCACTCCGACAGGGGTCCTCACTGTGTGCTCCAGCAGGTTGGCAAAGGTAGGATCTCCTCAGACATGGACATCATCATCATCCAGGAACGCCTGGTGGAACGATTGCTTTCTCCCCGGATTCAGTCGGAAAGGAATCGGCATCTACGGCTGAAGGTAGTGTTAGGCTTGGGGGAAGCGGGAATTGTGAAACCTGGTGAGATGGTGAGATAGTAGAAAAGGCAGGATGTGATAGGAGCAGGGAAAGCCAAAAGGAAATGCTGAGTTGACTCATTTGTGCTTTTAGTTCAGTGATTGACCACCAGATTGTACGAGAGGTGATGCAGAGGCTTTGCTATGAGTAAGATTAATTTGATTGTACTTCTCCTGATTTAGGCAGGACAGGGAAACTTTGGCGCTGCCGGGAATCAAACCCAGCTCTCTCGCTTGTGAGGCGAGTGCTCTAACTACTCAGCTACAGGACTCAGGTCTATGTTGAACTGTGACTGGGTGGGAAGTTGGTCCTCTGCTGTCTTGAAAGCTCCCTGGACCACTCATAATACCATACATTAGCAATGTGGAGTATCTTTTGCACTGTTCCAGACTTGTTCCTGGAGTTGTAAAATGCAAGAGAATCATAAGCAGATTCATCCCAGCATGTGTAATATAATCACCAACAACAACATCAACAACTTGCATTTATATGGCGCCGTCCATGCCAGACGGCATCTCAGAGCGCTTCACAATAGCGGAGCCCGGGTCTGAGCCAGGGGGAAGGGGAAGGTGACCGTAGGCGCAGTCGAACAGAAAGGTCTTCAGGCGCAACCTGAAAATGGAAAAGGAAGGGGTGAGGCAAAGGGATTGAGAGAGGGAGTGACAGAGTTTCAGAGCATAGTGGCTGAAGGCACGGCCGCCGATAGTGGAGCAGAGGATTCGGGGGACAAAGAGGAGCCCTGACCCAGTAGAGTGAATGCAGCTGTGAGGAGGGAGGAGGTTAGAGAGGTAGGGGGACGCAGGGGAGTGGAGGGATTTAAACACAAGAGTGAGGATCTTGAAGTCGATCTGACAGGGAGCCAGTGAAGTCTGGAGAGGACTGGGGTAATTGGGGAGCGAAGTTTGGTTTGGGTGAGAATGCGGGCAGCGGAGTTGGATTTTGTGAGCTGGATTTTGTGAATTGTGGCGGAGGGGAGACCGGCGAGGAGGGCATTGGAGTTGTCCAGCTCGGGCAGTCCCCTGATGTTCTGTCAGCCTATCTGTCAGATATCAAGAGCTGGATGGCTTGGGCCCAGGATCTGCTATTGTGAAGTGCTCTGAGACTCCGTCCAGCATGGAGGGCGCTATATAAATCAAAGTTATTGTTGTTGTTATTGTCCAGCCGAGAGGTGACAAAGGCATGGTCCAGGGTTTTGGCAGCGCTTGGGGTGAGATATTGGCAGAGACGGGCAATGTGGCAGAGATCGAAACAGTCGGTGCTGGTGAGGGACCGGATGCGGGGAAGAAGGATAATTAGGGGTTGAACCTGATGCCTAGGTTGCGTACGGGTTCAGAGAGTTTTCGGGGCAGATCAGGTAGGTGGAGGAGGTGAGAGCCATGGGACTGAAGATGTCGATGAGAGCCAAAGAGTATGGCTTCTGTCTTGTCAACATTTAGCTGCAAGAAGTTTGCACTCATCCAGCTCTTGATGTCTGACAGATAGGCTGACTGTCAATTTGAGGTGGAAAAGTAGACTTCGGTGTCATCCCCATACATATAAGTTTACCCCACGTCTGCAGATGATATCATGAAGAGGGAACATGTAGATAAGGAAGAGGTGGGGGCCAAGAATGGATCCTTGGGTACGCCACAGGTGACCGGGTGGAAGCGAGAGGAAAAGCCGTTTGTAGAGATGTAGTGCTGGTGGATTGTGAGGCAGAGAGGAGAGAGAGGTGTGCGAGGATTTGATTGGCAACCACGCGTTCTAAAACTTTTGCAATGAAGGCCGGGTTTGAGATAGGGTGGTAGTAGCTGGAGTTGGGGGGATCGAGGGTAAGTTTTTAAGGAGGTGGGTGATGGCAGCGGTTTTGACGGGCTGATCATTTTTAATGTGTTGTTTTTATCGAACTACTATGTAGAATGAAATTAAAGGCCCATGGCGTAAAAGGGACAGTGGCAGCGTGGATCCACAACTGGCTGCGAGACAGAAAGCAGAGAGTTGTAGTGAGCGGCTGTTTTTCAGATTGGAGGGAAGTGAGCAGTGGTGTGCCACAGGGATCGGTTTTGGGACCATTGCTGTTTGTAATCTACATCAATGATCTGGACTTGGGTGTACGGAGTACAGTTTCCAAGTTTGCAGATGACACTAAGTTAGGGAGAATAGTAAACAGTGAGGAGGATAGTAGCCATCTGCAAGAGGATATAGACAAATTGGTAAAGTGGGCAGACACATGACAGATGAAGTTTAATGCAGAGAAGTGTGAGGTGATGCATTTTGGGAGAAGAAATGAAGGGAGGCAATATAGGCTAGATAGTACAATTTTAAATGGTGTGAAGGAACAGAGAGACCTGGGGATTTGTGTTAGTGACTCGTTGAAGGTGGCAGGACAGGTAGACAAGGCTGTTAAGAAGGCATATGGGATACTAGGCTTTATAAATAGGGGTATAGAGTACAAAAGTCAGGAAGTGCTGACTAACCTCTATAGGACTTTGGTGAGGCCTCAGCTGGAATACTGTGTTCAATTCTGGTCACCACACTACAGAAAGGATGTGAAGGCATTGGAAACGGTACAAAGAAGATTTACTAGGATGGTGCCAGGATTGAGGGACTTCAGCTATGAGGAGAGGCTAGATAGGCTAGGGTTATTCTCTCTGGAGCAGAGAAGATTGAAGGGAGACCTAATAGAGGTTTATAAGATCATGAGGGGTTTCGACAGGGCAAATAGAGAAAAACTATTTCCACTCGTGGGTGAATCTGTGACTCGTGGTCACAGATTTAAAATAGTTTCAAGGCGCAGTAGAGGGGAGCTGAGGAGAATTTTTTTCACTCAGCGAGTTGTTCGAATCTGGAATGCATTGCCTGAAAAGGTGGTGGAGGCTGATTCGATAACAACTTTTAAAAGGGAATTAGATCTTTATTTAGGGAGAACAGGTCTATTAGGCTATGGGGAGCGGGCAGGGCAGTGGGATTGAATCGCTCTTTTCAAAGAGCCGGCACAGACTAGAATGGCCGAATGGCCTCCTTTTGTGCCGTAAAATTCTATGATTCTATGATTCTATGATTCTTGGTTGGTATGACTGTATATTTGTGGGTGAAACGTGGCAGCCAATTGTGCACAGCAGTGTCCACGAACAGTCATGGATTGAAATGACCAATTTATTATTGGTTTTTTTCCATACTGTATTGTGGAGTAGTTAGAGTACTCGCCTTACAAATGTGAGACCTGTGTTCGAATCCAGGCAGATCAGGGCGAAACCTTGGGAAAGTTTCCTTACTCAGCACACCTAATAATCAGTCCTGTCCCCCCCCAAAAAAACCACAATGGTAAAAATTGGTCATTTGAATCCACGACTGTCTGTGGGACACTGCTGTGCGCAATTGGCTGCTGCGTTTCATCCACAAATATACAGTCAATTCGCTTTCCAGCATGTTTCTGTGAAGTGCTTTGAGACGTCTAGAAGACGTGAAAAACGCTGTATCAAACGCAAGGATTATTATTATTGTACATTCAACTTATAATTTTATTTCATAACCCCTTCAAAATGTAAAAAACAATTAAGTGCCAATACAGTGTTGTTGCTCTCCCTTCCTGTATGTTGCCCTTACCTATTATTATGTTGTACTCATTTAGTGTGACTCATTTGTGCGTCAGAAGGTTGCGAGTTCAAATAATAATAGTAAATAGTAAAAGATCTGATTGTTGCAAAGCATAGACGCTGTGGTTCCTGAAGGGAGGTCACTGATTGAGGAGAGAGAGAAAGAAAGAGAGAGAGGCAGGGAGCAGTACAGACTTGCTTGGTTTACAGGCTCATGGAGTGTGTCATATTGATGGTGGCAGGTTTTTGGCAAAGTAAATCGAACCTCTGGCTCCTTTACCTGACAGGTTTTCTGAAGTCATTATTCACTCAAGAAACTCTTGTTACAGTTTGAAGTGACTTTTATCGGAATATAATTAGATCAAATGTAATTGTTTTCTTTTTAGTAGGAGTGGAAATCTGCAACTCGTACAGTACTTCCAATTTATAGCAAAGTTTATCTTCTCTTACTGTCCATCAAAGCTGCAAATGTTTATCCTGTCTTTCCCCCGGGGTGCTTTGACATTTCCAAGCATGTCATCACCTGCATATATACGCCCACAAATATATAGTCAATTCACTTTACAGTATACAGCTATTCCGCCCCAACCGTGTCCTCACCAACCACAAAATGCATGCATCCATGGTTTGCTAAATGCGATTACCCTCGCAGAGAGCCCCCCACAGCCCTCCGTGTCAACCCCCCATATCTTCTGTGTGTCCCCCCACCCTCCGTGTCACCCCCCCCACTCTCCATGTCACTCCCCCACCCTCCATTTCACCCCTACCACCCTCCATGTCACTCCCCACCCTCAGTGTAACCCCCCCCTCTCCGTGTCACACCCCCATCCTCCGTGTCATCCCTACCCCAACCCTTGTGTCACCACCCCACCCTCTATGTCACCTCCACTTTCCGTGTCACCCCCACCCCCCCACCCTCTGTCTCTCTCTCTCTCTCTTAGTCTCTCTCTCAGTCTCTCTCTCAGTCAGCCTGTCTGATTGCTGCAGATCCTGGCAGCCAATGCGCCCAAACTTACTCCCACTAACCCCATGTATGTTATAACTGTATATGTATTTTTTTGTAGGGTCCGGCGATATATCGATATATTGCTAAAACCCGATATAGTTTTCATATCGATACGCCGATATAGGCATTTCAAAAATATCGATATGCTCATCTCTATACACAATTCACAGACTGAGGTGCAAAGCCGCTGCATTGTATTCATAGTCCTCGAATACAATATACAGGTATGCAAGGGGGGGTGGGGGGGAGAGACGGCTGTGGGGGGATGGTGAGGGGGAGAGAGACGGCTGGTGGGGGGGAGGGCGAGAGAGATGGCTGGGGGGAGGGAGAGAGACGGCTGGGGGGGGGGGGGGGTGAGGGGGAGAGAGATGGCCGGGGGGGGAGGGGGAGAGAGACAGCTGGGGGGGGGAGGGGGAAAGAGACGGCCGCTGGGGGGTGGGGGTAGTGGTGGGGGGGGAGAGAAACGACAGGGAGAGAGGGACGGCAGCGGGGGTGGGGTGGGGGTGGCGGGAGAGACGGGATGGATGTGATAATGTACGGATAGATAGAGATGGGGTGGGTGTGAGAGAGGAGAGAGATACAGAGAGAAAAACACAGAGATGGAGACAGTCAGAGACACAGAGAGAGAAAGATATTTATCTCCTGAGGAGATAGGCCCCGGAATGCGCGCGCACCTGGAACACACACGCAACAAACAACAACAACAAATTACACTTATAGAGCGCCTTGCACGTCAGGAGGATGTCCCAAGGCGCTGCACAGGAGGCGTGTGACCCGAGCTGAGAGGGGAGTGTTTGGGAAGGAGTGAGACACAAAGTGGAGGTCGAAAAATTTGGGGTGGAACAAAAGGCATGGTCGAAGAGGAAAGTCTTCAAACCGGCCTTGAAAGAGGAAAGGGAAGAAACGAGACGGAGGGATTGGGGGATGGTATTCCATAGTGTGGGAGCGGAGAAACTGAAGGCCCGGCCTCCGATGGTGGGGCGGTTGGGGCGGGGGGCTTGGAGCAGGCCAAGTCCTGTTGAACGGAGTGGGCTTGTAGGGGGAAAGTCGATTGGTTAAATAGGGCGGGGCATGGCCATGTAAGGCCTTGAAGGTGAGGACGAGGATCTTGAACTCGATCCTCTTGAGAATGGGCAGCCAGTGGAGACAAGCGAGGGTGGGGGTTATGTGGTCGCGGAGGCGGGTGCGGGATAATACACAGGCTGCAGAGTTTTGGATGACCTGCAGCCTGTGAATGGAGGAACTGGGGAGGCCGACGAGGACAGAGTTTCCATAGTCCAGCCTCGAGGTGATGTACGCATGCAGGAGTGTTTCGGCAGCGCAGGGGGTAAGATAGTTGCGGAGCCTGGCAATGTTGCGCAGGTGGAAATAAGCGGTGCTGGTCAAGGCACGGATGTGGGGGAGGAAGGAGAGTTTTTGATCGAACATGATGCCGAGGTTCCTGATTGGCTTTGTGAGGTGGAGAGTGCAGCCTTGGATGTTGAGGCTGGCAGTGCCCACTGTGCGAAGGCGCTGGCTTGAGCCGATCAGGAGGGCCTCGGTCTTACTCACGTTCAATTGCAGGAAGTTGTCCCTCGTTCAGGACTCAATGTCGGACAGACATGCTGTCAGAACATGGATGCTCTGGGGGTTGAGGGATGAGGCAGAAAAGTACAACTAGGTGTCGTCCGCATATATGTGGAAATTTACCCCATGTTTGCGGATGACATTGCCCAGAGGGAGCGTGTAAAGGGTGAAAAGGAGGGGGCCGAGGACAGAGCCCTGAGGGACGCCGTGAGAAACTGTGCGGGGGTTTGAGGAGAAACCGTTGGAAGAAACAAAGTGTAAACGGTGGGTCAGGTAGGAATGGAACCAGTCAAGGTCTGTGCCTTGAAGGTTGAGGTGGGAGGAAAGACGTTGGAGGAGGATGGTGTGATCGACTGTGTCGAACGCAGTAGACAGGTCAAGGAGGACGAGGAGGCAGAGGGAGCCCTGGTCACAGGCGGTTAGGATGTCATTTGTGACCTTAACCAGGGCAGTTTCTGTTCTGTGAATTGGGCGGAAACCTGATTGGAGGGGTTCAAGGAGTGAGTGAGTTGAAAGGAAAGAGCGGAGCTGGGAGGCAACCACTCTTTCAAGGACCTTGGATATAAAACGGGAGGTTGGAGATGGGTCGATAGCTTGATGGTTGCGACGCAGCAAGGGAGGGTTTCTTCAGGATAGGGGTGATGGTGGCTGTTTTAAGGGAGGTAGGGACGGTGCCTGAGGAGAGGGAAAGGTTGATGGTGTCAGAAATGAGCGGGGCCAAAAGGTGGAGCTGGGTGCGGAGGAGGGGGGTGGGGATGGGGTCCAATGAGCACATGGTGGGTTTCATGGAGGTAATTATTTTTGTGACTGAAAACAGGGTGGTGGGGTTGAAAGTGTGAAATGGGGGGTGAGTAGGGATTGAGGTAACTGATGAGGGCGCGGAGGTGGAGGAGTGGTGGGGGGTGGAAACCGCAGAGCGGATTCTCTCTATTTTGGACTCAAGGAAGTCCAGCATCTCTTCACAACGATCGTTAGAGGAGAGGATCTCCGAAGTGAGGCGGGGGGTGGGGGGGCGGGTGGCGGAGGAGCTGGTTGGTGGTGGCGAAGAGGAGGTGGTGGATGTCCTTCGCTTCCAGGATTAGCGAAGGACATCCACCACCTCCTCTGATTTGGTGGTGGCTAGGGCGGAGCAGTAAAATTTGATGCGGTCCAGCCAGATTTGCCGGTGGACCGTGAGGCCAGATTTGAGCCAGGTGCGTTCAGGTGCTCTCACTTGGCTTTTGAGGGAGCAGAGGTGAGTTGTGTACCACGGTGATGATCGGGAGTGGGAGACGGTTTTGGAGGTGAGGGGGGGCAGGTTGTCGAGGGTAGTGGAGAGAGTGTTGTGGAGGGCGGTGGAGGCGGAGGATGGGTCGGTGCAAAAAGAGTGCCACTGTGGGAGGAGGTCGGAGGTTTCTAGGGCAGAGATGAAAGTTTGAGGGGGAATCTTCTTCCAGGGCCGGTAGAAGATGGTGGTGGGTTTGGAGGTGGAGGGGGGAGGGATAGAGGTGTTGCAGGAGATGAAAAAATGGTCGGAGATGGCTTTGTCTGTGATGGTGACGCCAGAGACGTTGAGGCCTCGGGTGATCACCAGATCGAGCGGATGGCCGTGGGTGTGAGTGGCAGTGTTAATATGAAGGGAGAAGTTGAAAGACGGAAGTAAAGAGGAGAATTCAGAGGAAATGGGGCAGGAGGGGGTGAAATGGAGTTTGAAGTCGCCAAGAATGATAAGGCGATCAGAGGAGGCACAGAGGGAGGTTAAAAGTGAAGAAAAATCTGAAATGAAAGTGGTGGAGGGTTTGGGGGGGCGATAGACTAATAGGATTTTGAAGGAATTGTGGGAGGAGTGAGAGAGGGTGAGCTGTTCAAAAGAGGGGAAGGAACCGGAGGAGTAGGGGGATAGGGCGAGGGATGACTTTGAAATAATGGCCACGCCACCGCCACGACGGTTGGACGGTTGGAATGTGTAGTTGGGTGGTGTGGCTTCAACAAGGGCGAAAGTGTCGCCTGGGGTGATCCAAGTCTCCGTCAGGGCCATGATGTCAACGTTCTCATCAAGGATGAGATCGTTGATGGCCAGGTTGTTGTTGCAGACAGAGCGGACATTTTGGAGGCCGATGCGGAAAAAAACAATTGGCCGAGGGGTGTGAGGGGGGACTGGGATGGTCAACCGGGAGGGTGGGGATCTGGATAAGGGAGGAGAGGTTGACTCCCCGCGTTTGTGTCCAGTGGGGCTGGCGGTGATGGTGGGGGACAGGGCACTTGGTGTGGCTGCTGTTGGACACCCAGCGCCGAGTGCTGCGGTGAGCCCGACAGAGAATTCCAAAACTGGAACAAAGGGAAGCGGTGGGAGGGTCGAGCAGGGACAGAAGACGAGGAGGACGAAAAGAAAAAAGGGTATAGAAGGAATAACGGAGAGGGGGGGTTGGGGGGAGAAACTTGAGGAGGGGGAGGGGAGCTCCGGTCATGGCAGCAGCCATATTGCGCACGCGGGAGACCAGGAGCGAGGGATCAATGGGGCGGCATCATCCCAAGGGATGAGAGGCCACGGTTGGCGGATGCAGAGGCACTGCGGTCAGAAGCCTGGCCGGGACTGAGGCCGAGGCTGGGGCTGTGGGTTTCAGGGCCGGTTGCCGGGGCTGCGTGGGCCCAGGCCATGGGTCACCGGGTCGAGGCTGGAGCCGGGACCGGGGCCGTGAGTCTCGGGGCTGTGGGTCTTGGAACCGGGGCTGCGGGTCACGGAGCAGTTTGTCGCGGGGCTGGAGCCGGGGCAGCGGGTAAAAATCCGAAAATATCGATATTTCGGTATATCTCGATATGAGCCCATCGATATATCTAAATCGGACAATTTCCATATCGACGGACCCTATTTTTTTGTGTTTAGTTTTACTAAACGCGAACTTACTTCCCATATCCCCATGTTTCCCATAGGGCTCTGTATTTTCCAGCAATGGAAAAGCAAACATACCCCTATCCCCATGTTTGCCATAGGGCCGTGCATTTTGCAAACACGATTTTACCAACCACAAAGGTTTACAGAAACATATCCCTCGTGGTTGGGGAGGGATACCTGTATTCTGTGAAGGGCTTTGAGACGTGTAGAAGACGTGAAAAGCACCATATCAAATGCAAGGATGATTATTATTATTATCAAATGAATGTTGTACAGTACTCTGCAATGAAATGGAATGTGTTCACCTCCCCCTCCACAGAGAGGTAGATTCCCCCTAGGATTCTTCTGTGTTGCCATTGTGGTCAATTTGCCCTCCCATGTTAACCTGCGAAAGTAGAACATTTTTCCATGTTAGATAGTACAGTCATCACTTTATTTTAACCCTTTGCTGAACCAAAATGTAGAAAGCACTCTGGGACACTATCTTGTGCGAGGGACACTATCTAAATGCAAATTGTTGATGTTGTCGCTCAGATTAGCTATAGTCAGAAGCAGAATAATTTTCTTCTTTCCGTGCTTATTTTTGTACTTCAATTAGAGTTTGTAACATTCACAATCCCAACACCAGCTATCTTTGTCGTTTTTTTGCTATTTACTTGCAATTTATTCATGGATACTATGTAATAATCACCATAGAAAATAGATTGTAACTTCTCAAAACTCAAGTGAAATGGTTTTCATACACTCAGTGCAGAGGGATCCTTAGCTCACCTGGAATTAGCAATTCTTCCCACTTGGCTCTTGTTAATCTTTCAAACCAAAGCTTTACCACGTAGGCTGATCCCAGCTGGAGAATCAGAAGGAATCTTTCTGGACTGGGCTCTGAAGGTTTGAGCTGGTTGGTCTCCAGCAGTGCCTCAGAGCACACTCTGGGGTCCCCAAGCCTTGGCTCTTGCCAAGGCTTGGGGACCCATACCTAATATTCGCCATAATTAGATAGGGAGGGTGTGCCACTCCAGGGAGAGAGTGCACATTTCTATCCCAGACCCAATAAAATGTCCATGTGTAAATATATGTGGAACTCGGTCTAGTTTGAAGAATAGTAAGCGATCTGATGGGTTTCCAAATGTATCAGATAATCAGGTGACCAAAAAAGACATGGAACCCAGGATACCAGAGGTGAAACAATTACGACAGCAACAACAAAATTAGATAACTGAGTTCACATACTGCACCATTACAGTAATCTTCTTTAAAATAAGCAGCAACTTTAAATTAATATAAAATATGTGATTAGCATTTTAAAAATATTACATAATATCACAGACTGTTCAGTGTTCACTGAACACGTTTAACAACTTCTTTTCAGTAGTTGTCGGCTTCTGGAGTAAAACCAGTGCCTTGTGTGCAAAGCAAGAAACTGTCTGCAGGAAATCACTGTGATAGATTTTTGTTTAATTGATAGAGAAGAATTCCCCCTCTCCAGACAAAAACTAGACATTGTTGTGTTTCTGAAAGTTCTCTGGCCTTTCTCCAACTCCCTCTCCCTCGTTTGGAGTGTGTCTCAGGGGGCAGGCTGGAGACCGAGAGCGAGACTGATGCCAGCGTAGAAATTGTGGAGGTTGCTAAAGTTGTCTCTGAGATTTTCGCCGCCAGTGAGTGGCCCTTTAGTGTATTCTCCATTCGTGGGGTGGGGGGTGTGGGGGGGATGTGGGGGTGTGGGGAGGGGGGTGGGGGTGGGGGGGGGGCGTGGAGTGGGGGTGGAATGCATGGTCTTCACTTTGGGTCAGAAGCTCCTTGTGCATTGAATAACATCCGTCAAAAATTCTGCAGACATACCAACTGCATTGCCCCTGTAAGAACTGAACTGTTCATTTTATTTTTGAAAAATCATTTTATTGTGAACCTTGAGTGCCTGTGCAATTCATTCCAATAGTTAATTGCCAGGTTTGCCTCATTCATAGACTAAACTGGGTGCTCCGCTGTTGTGAGTTCATGAAAAATACCAATGTGGAACTGGGTGCCGGGAGTTGTAGATGAAGTAAAAAGCATCAATACGTTTAAGAAGAAACTTGATGCATGTCATAATAATGAAATACATCAAGTTTCCTTACTCCACATGCCTGATAATAATCCCTCGAGAAAAATCCCCAATAATAATTCGGTCATTGCAAACCATGACTGTTTGTGGGACACTGCGATGCACGATTGGTTTCTGCATTTTGCCCACAGTTATAGTCAATTCACTTCACAGTATATTCTGTGAAGCGCTTTGAGATGTCTAGATGTCATCAGAATATAAGAAGCCAGAGCAGGAGTAGGCCATTCAGCCCATCGAGCCTGCCCCACCATTCAATCATGGCTGATATTCCATTCTTACATTCGATATAGCGCTTTTCATGTCTTCTAGATGTCTCAAATAAATTTTATTATAAGTTTTTTGAGGGATTATTATTAAGTGTGTGGAGTAAGGAAACGTGCCCAAGGTTGTAACCTACCGCGAACCGAACCCAGGTCTCTTGCTTGTAAGGCGAGAGCTCTAATCACTGAGCAACATAACTCCATGATTCTCAGAAAAGGGGAAACAAAAGGGTATAAGGAGAGAGCATTAAGAGGGGTGGAGCTTCATGTGGACTATGAATGCCAGCACAGACTAGCTGGGCTGAACAGCTGAGATCCATGCTATAACATTCTACATAATTCGATGTGTGGAAGCTCTCTGAAATGCTATTCCTCATGGAAGTCTCTGTATAAATGCAAATTTGTATAACGTAGACCCGTCTGTAATTCCATGGCAGCACAAGAGCCATCAAGTTCCCTGGAATTTTTCATCAATTCTATTTACACCAGTGCCTATAGTCTTGGTCTGAATTTGATATTCTTCTATCTGTTTTCTGAACAAATTAATTATCATAGCATTTTCATCAAACCCAAATTGCTGGGATCCACATACAGTATGAAGAATACTGAGCAGGAAAATATTCAAGTCTTGTGGCTCTCATTCAGAGCTCACAAACAAGACTAACTGTTCACATCGAGACGGCAGAAATTCCACCTGGGTCTAGATTTACTCTTATTTATGTAACATTTCAGGGTAGCAATAATGTGATAAATTGTTGAATTCAGTTTTAACTTTGAAGTCAGTTTTCTGTAGTTCAGCACCTTTATATACTACATAAATGGAGTAAATCTAAAGTTAAGTGGAATTTTTCTTGAGAAAGTACTCTTTTTGATATTTTCAAGATTTGGGTCATATGCTTTCTGAGTCTTCTCTTTAAAAATAAGCAAGATGATTACTGGAATCATTTTTATTATGGTGAGTTTAAACCCATGTACGTCAGTTCTTTTCTATTCCAATTTTGAACAGACTATTTATTTCAGGACGTGGATAAGGAATACGTTGGATTTGCCACATTACCCAACCAGGTTCATCGCAAATCTGTGAAGAAAGGGTTTGACTTCACATTAATGGTAGCTGGTAAGTGTCTCTTTGCTTGCAATACGATCAATGAAAATGACTACACTTAATCTAGCATTATGACAGTTCATACTCCCAGAGATATTGGGTTGAACACTTATAATAGGAATAGAATTTCTCCTAATCTAATGAGATAAAATCATAGAAATTACATCCTAGGAGCAGGCCATGTAACCCACTGATGCACGATTCTCCACTGTAATAACTAGCTAAATCCCAATTCCCCGTTCTTGAAACATTGACTGTCCTGCGCCTTGGGATTCCTCCTGAAAGGCGCTATACAAGTACCTTATAATTTTGTTGTTGTTGTGATACAGTTCTACAAACACCGCAAATCTAACCACAAACAGCAGTATTGGGATTTACATACAACTTACACTGCTGGCTACAAATGGGAATCTAACAACTCACAACAGTTGCTGGATTTAATCAATTTACACACTAAACTTTCATTTTCGATCCTTCACAGGAGAATCTGGCTTAGGGAAGTCCACCCTTGTAAAGAGTCTCTTCCTTACAGATCTTTATAAAGACAGGAAGCTTCTCAATGCAGAAGGTAAGAGCTGAAGATCACAGTCTTTGCCTCTAGTCTGAGGAGTTTGAACTGGTTCATTTCAGAGCAATGTGGAAATTGGGCGTGTAAGTGGAAAAAAATGTTCATTTCATTTACTAATGGGAGTGAAATCCATTTCTATGTTACAATGGGACTCAAAGAGGACCAGAACTTGTCCCTGAATTAAAGCGGAGTGCCAGTTTAGTGGCAAACAAAGCTTCCACAGATAGCTTTCCTTCAGATCATCAGGTTGTTGATGTTTCAAAGCAGTCAGTGGTAGTGAATCTGTTATTGTAAAAATAATAATAATCCTTACATGAGATATACCACATTGCGACATTTCTCAAAGTGCTTCACAGGATATATGATACACTGATATATAGTATGTGCGTGAACAAGACAACCAATTTGTGCATAGCAATATCCCCCAAACATGGAGTGAATGACCAGTTTGATTTGGGTGATTGTTGGCACTGTGAGACACTTCCTTCTCTTTCTGAATAGTGCCATAGGATCTTTAATGTCCACCTGAGCAGGCAGATGAGTTTTGTTTCAGATGAGACATTGGTTTAATTTCACAACCAGAGGATCACACCTCTGACATTGGAGTACACCACCAGCAGTGCATTCCAACTCCTGACTTGGGCCTTGAACCAATAATCTCCTGACTCAGAGCACACCAATCGAGCCAGGCTGACATTACAGTTATTTTCCCCAGTGGATTGTATTGCCTTTCAACAATACAGGAAACACTTGAGATGACACAAAGAAACTGATACCTAAATTCCCTAATTGTGTAACAATATCAGAGTGCAATTCAGGAATAATGCCAGCAGACCCATCAGGTGCTAATTTATGCTGATCACTAACAATACTGGTCTCCTGCACTTTATAATCTGATTTTATATGATAAAAATATGATGAAAAGATCACTAATTTTCATAATGTGATCCTGCATTCCTTATTACTATTAAGCAAAATATGACAGAATTGCCAATTTTCAGCTAAAAGATATACAGTCAATTCGTTTTACAGCATATTTTGTAAAGGGCTTTGAGATGTCTCAAAGATGTGGTAAAGAGCTAGATCAAATGTAAGGATTATTAGTATTATTATTACTGTCTTCCACCACCTCCGCAACATTGCCAAACTCCGTCACTGCCGAAACACTTGTTCAAGCATTCATCACATCAGCGACTAATTTGAACACATCAATTATCAGCTTGGCTTGTTGGCACTGGGATAAAATGCTTTGCTTTTGGAATAGTTTCGTGGATTCTTCTGACCCAGAGTCAAAAGTTCTGCTAACTAAGCCAAGGAATTATGTTGCATCTAAACACAAACTCACACTCAGTATCTTAAATTATACCAAATGGAATAAACATTCACTCCCCACAACCCCCCCCACAAGTTATCAAAATTGTGAAATAAAGATAAAACACTGATTGGGTTTGAAGGAGAGTGCTGCTGTACTTTTCAACTTGTTTTTGTAGAAAGGATCAATCAAACGGTGGAGATTATAAAACACACAGTGGACATTGAAGAGAAAGGTGTGAAACTGAAGCTGACGATAGTTGACACTCCGGGATTTGGGGATGCTGTGAACAATATGCAGAGGTACGAAGATAGCTGATGTCACTTAGGTTGAGTTATTGTGCAGAATGCTGCAGAACAAAATGTCAGGAACAAAAATCCATATGTCAGGAAGGCAAGAGACACACCTACACATTCTGTATCCATCCAAAAGGTCGACAGGAATATCAGCTGTCGAACTTCACGTTTGTACCTGTAGAATTTTATCTAACGATGCATTGAATTGTAATTCAACCTCATTCAAAGGATAAGCCTTCAGTCACCAAGCTACTTAACCTTGCTGCTTCTCATCCTTCTTTAATAACCTCTTAAGAAACAATCTATTCATCTGTACTGTTGTTTTAACCTTTAAACTTCTTTCACTTCTTGCATGGAATCCATTGTCTCGTCAGTTAAGACATTTGAGACATTATTCAGTGTAAATAGCAACACATAAAGGTAAACTGTTTATTGCTGTTTACTGAAGCCCGAAAGTCCCTCAGAGTCCTGACTTTCATATTATTCTCTTAAAATTTCAAAATGTCCAAAATTTGTCAAATATGTTAGTCTTAATTTTTACGCTGATTTTATGCAGTCTTAGAATACAAAATACTGCCTCAGCGATACTGTACCTTATTCCAGGGTGCACAGTTGGTAAGAAACTAATTGTTTAATAAAACAAAAACAGAAATCGCTGGGAACACTCAGTAGGTCAGGCAGCATCTGTGGAGAAAGGAAAAGTGAGTCAATGTTTCGGGTCCATGACCCTTCGTCAGACCTGAAACTGTGGACCCAAAACGTTGACGTATTTTCCTTTCTCGACAGATGCCGCCTGACCTGCTGAGGGTTCCCAGCGACTTCTGTTTTTGTTTCAGATTTTTAGTATCTGCAGTATTTTGCGTTTTGGACTGTTTAATGGGAGAAAAAAACCAAGCTCACCTGAGTGTGTATTGCCGTGGTGGTACTGTACTTTGTTTTATTTGGTCAGCCAGGTATCTGACAAATGCGGATACCCATCATCATACTTTAAGGACTGTATATCCAAACTGAAATTCTATATCCCATCTACACATGAAAGTTCCAAAGACAGATTATTGGAATGGAATGCACTCTCTCTCCCTAGAGGACTCGTCCAGCCTAATAGTTTGCGGAACCTAATTCTATAAAGTATTAGCCGCAGGGTGGCGAGAGCCAAGGCTTGGGGACCCTAGAGTGTGCATTGCGGTAACTGTTGGAGTCTAACCAGATGCTTTGTTGAAATCTGTAACTGAGCTGCAATTGGAAGCCTCCAGCAAACACTGAATTCCCTGATCCCAGTTGCTCTGTGCTTTTCTAGCTGGAAACCCATCGCGGATTACATCGACCAGCAGTTTGAACAATATTTCCGAGATGAGAGTGGACTAAATCGTAAGAACATTCAGGACAACCGAGTTCACTGCTGCCTGTATTTCATTTCTCCATATGGACATGGGTAAGAGGATAAACTGGCCGTTGGATGGGGGAGGGCAGAATATGTGGAGTATGAGCTACACATTGGTAAATGTTTCACATCATATTTTCTGTTACATATCCAGTGTAAACAATCTTCAGTATGTGACATGGATTGAGCATTTCACGTTAATGGCAATACTGTTGTGAAGATGTGAAGAGAAAAACTATACGATCAATGGAGTGAACTCCTGGATATTTATACTGCAGCATCAAGATGTTAGGAGCTACTGTTGGATATCTTGCACTTTGTTACATCTTCCTGATGTGAACAGTGTTCTACTGTGTATCTGTATACAGTAAAACCATCGTTATCCTGACCGGTGCTGGATATTCGAGCGGCAAGATGCTGAAAATCCTACACAAAAAATTTACTTATTTTAAAACATAACATATTAATAACAGACTAAATAATAACAGAATATTGTATGGATGCTTACCAATAAAGCATTCCAGCACACTCAGTAAAATGATTGGTAAAAAAGCATTCCAGCGTTCGGTACGTTTAATAAATTTGCATGCGCATGCAAAGTGAGCATACCGTGAGAATCTGGGATCTCCCAATACAATTGGGAGATATCAGTTGGTTGAGTATGCCGGTTGTTTGGGTACCGGATAAACAAGATTTTACTGTAAATTGTATTGTATTCAGTGTTGATACATGTCTAAAGCACTCTTGAAATCAGTGTGTTGGGAGGGAGAACAGTGTGTTAGCTGGAAATATTTGGGAATACTGAAAACAGAATTACTGTTTTTAGTTCTCTTTGTCCTAGAGAGGGAAAGGAGTTTGGTTTTTGATCTTTAGATTTCTATGCTCAATGGTGGGCATTCAGCCACTCTGCCCCCACCTTCTGGAACTCCAGCCCGCATTCCCTCCGTCTCGCCCCTTTCCTTGCCTCTTCAAATCCCACCTCAAGGCTCTCCTCTTCAACAGTGAATCAATCATTTTTTTCAATCATCCTCCCACCCCTCACCCACCCAGCTGCCCTCCACCCTCCACAATCCCGATCCCTATCTTGGGTCCGAAATACTGGGATGCTCAGCCGACGTGAAAGGCGCTATGCCAAAGTGACTTTATTGTTATTGTATTTTACCTGCACAGTGTAGGTCTTAATGTTTGATGTGTTTTGTGAGTCTCGGGTGAAGGAGGAATCTCCATTACCTGCTCATTGTCAGTCTCAGTATGGGATCTCTTCTGTTTCTCTGGGTGCAGGTTGCGGCCGGTCGACACAGAATTCATGAAGGCTCTGCATGAGAAAGTGAACATTGTGCCGGTGATCGCAAAAGCCGACTCGCTCACGCCCACTGAAGTGAAGAAACTCAAAGAGAGGGTGAGAGACATTATTGTCCCTTCAGGGAGAATTCAAACTTTAAGATAAAGGATGTTCTTTATTGATTCAACACTTGATGTGTGTGTGCTTGCTCACACATGTGCATGCATAGCATGTGAGGGGATGTGAGTAGAAATTCCACGTAGGTCTAAATTTACTCTACTAACATAGCAAATGGAGTGCAAAATGTAGCAAATTGTTGAATTTAATTTTAACTTTGAAGCCTATTTGCTCTACTTTTTTTTAAAAAAAACTTAAAGCACACTGGTTTAAAAGTTAGACTGTTTAACAATTTGACAAATTTTTATTGCTATGAAATGCTGTTAAATGAGTAAAAATGGACTTTGGTGAAATTACCACACAAAGCTATATGTCTTGGTTTCCTGTCTGTTGTGAGCTGTCAATGAGATGAGATGAAACTTAATCAAGTGTGAACTTTTTTCACAACAGGACACTTTACGTACATTTCCTTTTAATTAACATTTTGCAATATATTTTAATGTAAATGTAAAATTAGATCTTTATTTAGGGAGAACAGGTCTATTAGGCTATGGGGAGCGGGCAGGGCAGTGGGATTGAATCGCTCTTTTCAAAGAGCCGGCACAGACTAGATGGGCCGAATGGCCTCCTTTTGTGCCGTAAAATTCTATGAATCTATGAATCTAAATGGTTCTACTGTATAAGCTAATTAATTGATATTCCTTTTCTTTAGTCAATCTTTATATTCCTATGTTTTCTAATCACTGAGGGGCTGTTTGGGAGTGGTTAATTGTTATATAATATATAATATAATCATTATATTATATATATAATCATTATTGATCCCCTGGACATCAGGAAAATCTCCACTCTCATTTTGAATGATATCATAGGATCTTTAACCTGAACTCGGTGGTTGACTTGGTCAGTGACAAACCTGGCTTTCAATGTAAATCCAACAGGAACAGTTTCTCAAGCAGTTGAGCTCTTGTTTGTTTTAAATATCAACTTTTTTTTAAGACAAACTATACCTTGTTACTCTCTGCGCTGATATAGATCAGAGATGAAATTGAACAGTTTGGAATTAAGATCTATCAATTCCCGGAATGTGACTCTGATGAGGATGATGATTTTAAACAGCAAGACAAGGAACTAAAGGTGAGTTGGATTGATTTCTAAGGATATGGGTTATGAGATGAGAATAAGCAACAGAAGGAAAGAGTAACGAGATGAAATCAGAGCTTTGCAGAGGATCCAGATTGGCAGCTGAAGATGCAACAGAGTGATCGAAGTACAAGTTCATTCAGTTTGAAATTATAACTGGGCCAATCTGGCTCCAATTCAGATTCCAGCTTCCACTTGGAGTAGAAATGGGGAATGGACCTTCTCCAATTTGCTTGATATGCATTTCTATATATTAACAGTATGTTTTGGTTCTATTTATTAACACAAAACATATCTTCTTATTTCTTGCACTGATATAGACTATATAGATATAGTGTTGAAACTGCATACTGTAGTTTGAAATTAGTGAATTAGTGGATTAAGCTGTGTTTATAGCAGAAATTGAGGAAAATTGACAGATAGCTTGTTAACTAACTCCATTGCAATACTACTCTTCCCAAGTCATTTTTGACTTATTGTTCAGTTGTCTTGCCTCTTTGGTTAGCTTTGAGACACTCAATAGCATTTTCTTTCCTCTGGTTAAATACAGGAGAGCATTCCCTTTGCAGTCATTGGCAGTAACACGGTAGTGGAAGCACGGGGTCAGAGGGTTCGTGGACGACTGTATCCGTGGGGTATTGTAGAAGGTGAGCCTTTTTCAGCAGAGAGAGCATTCTGTACAGAAGCGTACAGAACCCAAAGTGTGCAGAAATTTCCTTCAGACTACAGTTAAAGTGGATTCACTCCACGTGCTTGTGGGATATTGCTGTGCGCAAACGGCTGCCAGGATACATCCTCAAATGTAACAGTCAATTCACTTTTCAGTATATCCTGTGCAGAGCTTTGAGATGTCTCAATGATGTGATAAGGTGCTAACAACAACAAAATTACATTTGTATAGTGCCTTTCACGTCAGGAGGATGTCCCAAGTCAAATGCAAAGATTATTATAATTATTATATGAGCAATAATAATAATTCATTTGTTATGAGGGGTACTTGATCTTTTAGAAGTACATAAATACTAGACTAAGATCCACCTAGTTCACCTTCTCCTTTTTGTGTCAAGGAAAATTGACTGCACATTTGTGGGCAAAATGCACTATCTATTTACTATATCCCCAAATTTTATTTCCTAAAAGAAAATGATCCAATCATGTTTGAATCAACATTTCCTGCTTCAACCATCCCCCTGGGGAGCCTGTTCCACAGGTACACTATTCCAGGTGCTCTAAAGCCATTCTATGAATGTAATTTTGTTGTTGTTGAATTCACTCACTGAAATAGTGTTTACGTAGATTTATTCTGAATTACCCCCCTTCAATCGCCCCGACTTCAAGGCTGCTTTCAAGACCCTCCTCTTCGATCGTGCCTTCTGCTGCTCTCCCAACTCTCTCCCTCCCCTCCTAACTGTCTCCCAACCTTCCCCTCTATCCTGCCTCTCTCCCTTGCTTGGATCCCAACCTGACAATGCCTTGAGACGTCCTCCTGATGTGAAAGGCGCTCTATAAATGTTATTTTTGTTGTTGTTGTTCAATCGGATGACGTAACCTCTCAATCTACTATTCTGGAAAAGTTAAAACAGTCTGTCATTATTTATGTTGTCTTGCCCCTTTAGATTCTTAAAGACAGTAACCATGTCACCTATCAATCTTCTCTTTTCCAGTGTGAACATGCCCAATTTACTTAGTCACTTATCATAGACCTTCCTTCCATTCACTCAATCATTTTGGTTTTCCCTCCTCTGTAGCTGCTCAATTTCTTCAATATCCTAGTGACTAAACAACAACAATAACAACAACAACAACAAAATTACATTTGTATAGCACCTTTCACATCAGGAGGACGGTCATTCTTTCAGAGCTGAGCTGTGATCGGGGACGGGGAGGGTGGAGGGAAGGCAGGAATTTGAGGTGACCAATACAACCATCGAAGAGGAGTGTCTTGAGGTGGCCCTTGAAGGAGGCAAGAGGGACTGCGAGATGGAGTTCCAGAGGTTGGGGGGGGCAGAGTGACTGAAGGCTCGATCACCAATGGTGGGCGGGTGGGTCGGGGGACGTGGAGCTGGCCGGAGCCTGCTGAGCGGAGGGGGTGAGCAGGTTAGTAGAGGGTTAAGAGGTTGCAGATGTAGGGTGGAGCGAGGCCATGGAGGGCTTTGAATGTGAGGATCAGGATTTTGAATTGGACAGATATAATAATAATCCTTGTAATTGATACAGCGCTATTCACATCTTCTAGATGTTTCAAAGCGCTTCACACAATATACTGTAAAGTGAATTGATTGTATTTTTAGTCAGTGAAATGCGGCAGCGAATTGCATATCCCACAAACAGTCGTGAATTGAAGTGACCAATATTTTATAGTTTTGGAGGGATTATTATTGGGTGTGCAGAGTAAGGAAACTTGCCCAAGGTTTTGTCCCTACCGGGATTCATACACCGGTCTCACGCTTGTAAGGCGAGTGCTCTAACCATTGAGCTACAGGATTCATACAGGATATGTCTTGACATTGTGTGCATTTTTGTCCTGTGTAGTGGAGAACCAGTCGCACTGTGACTTTGTTAAACTGCGAAATATGCTGATCCGAACACACATGCAGGATTTAAAGGATGTGACCTGGGACGTTCATTATGAGAATTTCAGAGCCAGATGTATCCAGGACATGACGAGGTCAGTGCTTGCTTTCCACCTCGTACTCAACAGTCCTCATTAAGCAAGATATCAGTGAATTTAAAATAGTTTCCATTATAAAAATGTTACTGGTTGTTAAAATGTTTGCTTGAGAAGCAAAACTGATGCTTATGTAATGAAATAAATATAATGGTCACATTTTTTTAACAGCTAAAAAGTACTGATGTTCTCAGGGAGAACAGGGGGCTATACAGTGGTCGTTGATTTGTGCAGGTTGAGGTGTAACACATTTCAAGCCTAAAATTGCACCTACATTTAGTCTCCATACCAGTTGGTCTTCAAATTGAAGATCATGCAGTGTTGTTTATATTCTAAAATGGAGTTTTAATTGGAATCTGGTTTTGGTGAAGAATTGTTGACTACTCTCTTTCAGCAGTAGGGTGAATTTAAGAATTTTCCACAATTCTACCTGATCTTCAAATTGAAGAAAAAATAGGTCTTGCAGGCTAAGATTGTGTTGATTCTGGATACTCTGCTTTCAACACAGACTGAAATAGTTCTAAAAGCTGAATTTAGAACTGTCTAGATGTCTAATCTATGCTTGCTATACAGTAAAAACCTGTTTATCCGGCACCCTCGGGACCTGGCCAATGCAAGTTAAATGGTATTAAACTTTTTTTAAACATACCATATTAATAATAGACTAAATAATAACAGAATATTGTATGGATAGTTATCAGTATAGAAATAAATGTCAATTACAGTCAATAATAATGATGTCTATTGTTATACAGCACACAATCACAAAGAAAACGTCTACAACAGCAGACGGTAGTGGCTTTGTGGTTTAAAGTGGTCTATTTTTTCTTTCTCTCCCTCTCTCTTTTTCACACACACGCAGTCAGTTTGGCATCTCAATGGCTCCAAACGCAACCCCCCTCCATTCGTCTCATTTTCTATCTAAGTTAATCAACTCAACCCCTCTCTCTCTCCCCTCCTCTCCCCCACCTCTCTCTCTCCCCCACTCATCTCTCTTTCTCCCCCCCCTTCTTTCCCTCTCTTTCCCCCCAATCTCTCTTTCTCCCTGCCTCTCTCTCTCCTTGTCCCATCCCCACCAAAACAGTGTAGAAACCCACGATACAGTCAGACTACACAGGTAATATGTCAGAGAATGAGGGAAAAAAAGAAAGGGAAAGAGATAGAAAGAGAGAGGGAGAGATAGAGAGGAAGGAAAGAGGGGGAGAGAGAGAGAGAAGAAGAGGAAGAGCGAGAAAAAGGAGAGGAAAAACAGTGCCCTTTAAGATGAAAAACCAGAAGTGCCACTATAAGTAGCATTCAGAACTAATTATACTGTACTCTAGTGAAACAATCGACTCATTAAATGCGCCACCGGTTAATCGAATGGGGACCTTTTTTTTAGAGGTGCCAGTTATATGGAAGTTACGGTTCATCAGGTGATTGATAAATGGGCTTTTACTTTACAATGAATCAGGTAGCATACTTTTAATATTGTGTAGCATTTGCTTATGAAAAACAGTGAAAGAAACAGTTGCTTGTATAACTAAAAAATCACTGAAATAAATTCACTGGGGCAGTCCTGGTGGTGTCGTAGATGGATCTACAGTTTATGGACCAGGTGCTCACTGGTTCAGTCTGTGCTGTGTTTGTTTAACTCTGCCACACTGCATGGGGAGGCTAAATTAACTGTGGCCTATCTGTGGTTAGGGAGGGGAAAACTAACTAGGATTCCTGCTCATCATCCCTCTTCTTATCAAAAAAATGCCTGAATAGGAGTAGAAGGACTTGCGTTAGTGGGGAAAAACCAAAGAAAACTGAAACTTTTCTAAAAAAAACATGAATTGGATTTAATTTATTTTGAATTCACAGTAAATTGACTCAGGACAACCGAGCAGAAAGTCCACTTCCTATCCTACCACTACCAACTGCAGACGCAGAGACGGATAAGCTGATTAAAATGAAAGATGAAGAGGTGAGTGAGTGCCTGACATTTGTAATCCATGCTGAGAAAAGCTTGCCCTGAGGTTTTGAATCTTCTCTCACCAGGAAACTGCGCAAACACAAATTTCTATGCTTTTGTAGAAAAGACCCTTGGTAGAACTTGTAAAGATAGGTTATTGTAAAGATTGAAATGCTTATGTCAGAATTGGGATACCCACCTACATCCCTAGAAAAAGTCAAGAATTTCCCAACCATGGGAAGGTCAGAATTGCATCCATGAATATGGCCATCATGACAACTGATGTGTTGGTATACAGTAAATTTATTTCCTATTGTCATTTCCCATTTAATGTTGGCCTTTGTAGATTTTTTTCAAAACTGTCAGGCCATGAGCTCCATGTACTTGGAACATTGGATAATAGAAGACAGTCGTCTAATAGTGATCAATAACACTGAGTTCACATTGTGTTTGATGATGGTGACAACTGAAAGACTATAATTTCATAGCGAATGTATAACAACAATATTTTGGGACTTTTCTCTGCAGCTGCGGCGAATGCAGGAAATGTTGCAGAGAATGCAGCAGCAAATGCAGGACCAATGAGAGATGCCAGACTTCACTGAGCGAAGAAGACTTGCCTCCGCAGCCAAATCCAATGAGAATAAAGAGGGCGGGATAAGAGATGGGCCACGCCTCTGGAGAATGCACTGTACAGAACCTGTCACATGTTTCCTGTTGTACTGAGGCAGCTTGAGGGTGATCATGTGTCCGGCCTACTTTGTCGAGTGCCACCATGTCATTGATATATCCTGCTTGTTTGTTTGGGTTTGTATTTAATATCTTGTCAGTTCAATTGAAGACCATTCGGAGACATAACTGCACCGAATGCTTATGTGGAAAGTGCTCTTTACTAATAAATGTTTCAAATGGGTCTGACTTCAGACAATGTGTTTTTTTAAGGTGAGCAATCCCCATGCTGGGGACTGGAATATTATCGACTTGATGCTCAGTGCTCCAGGACAACTGCTTAAAAACAGTTCAGATAAAACCTTTTCCCTTACATTGCTTTTGAAAATATGTCTGATCCAAAATGCTTCTAAAAGCTATCCCTTACAGCCAGTGTCCAACTTTATCAGTTTGAAATCAGCTAAAAGTGAACATGTGCCTGCTCTCTATTGTGAACCCTTCAACCTCCCCATTGAGGTGCACATGGATTGAGAATCCGAATCTGAAATGGAATCTGAAGTGCCCAGAGAGAGATCAAGCTAGCTTCTAACATATCTTTGGTTCATTCTCCTTCCCAATACAGAAAGACCTTCTATCAACGTAATCATTATTGTGCCACTTCAACCCTTTCACAGAGAGAAAGAAATAAAGACAAACACAATACACACACACACATGCGAACAAGATGCCATTTCAGGTATTCATCAAAAATGACACCTTTTAACTCCTTATCCTTCTTAGAGCACTTATCTATTTCCAGCAATCTTGCATACATTCAAACTGTGCTTGGCAATATACATGGAAAAAATATGACAAATAATAATAATCTTTGCATACTTGATATAGACCTTATCGCATTGTTGAGACGTCGCAATGCGCTTCACGGAATATATTGTAAAGTTAATCGACTGTATATTTTGTGGGTGAAATGCGGCAGCAGTGTCTCAATATTGCCCAGCAGTGTCTCACAAACAGTCATGGATTGAATGACTAATTTTATTATATAGGATCAATAATAACTGTCATGAGCTCTGCATGATGCACTGCTTTGTAATGTTAAACCAGGAATGGTTCATTTACAGACGATCTAGATCCAGATTTGAAAAATGACAGGGCCACTCTGCACAGCAATCAAAATTCTGCAAAATAAGAGCTTCAGCTTTGATGCCCTTTTTGATACATTATTTAACTCGGTGCTGACCAGCATTCAAGTCAGGAGCTTCCTGGTCTGCATGATTCAACTATTAAACTTGCTCCTTCAGCCTCTCTGCCCCCATTTTTGGAACTGCATTCCACAGTCCCTTCACATCGCTCCTCCCTTTGTCACCTTCAAGGCCAGTCTCAATATTATCCTCTTCAACTATGCCTTTGGTCACCCTTCCTACCCCTTTCCTCCCTTGCCCACATGATCCCAACCTCCATCTAGGGCTCAAATTCCTGACTGTCCAGCGCTTTGGCAGGTCCACCCGATGTGAAAGGCACGAAAACATGTAATTTGTTGTTGTTGCTAAGCCATTGGGGACTTCATATCTTGTGTTGTTAAACAAATGTGTCAATAAAACAAATTTGCAGTGAAATTAGGCTCCAGACCTTGCTCTTTCATTTTCCTTTTGTATTTCAAACTCTTTTTACGTGCTTGTGTACAAGTTCAGAAACAATCTCCTTTTGGCTTCAAACATAAACCAGCAATAAGTTATCAATCTTTGATTCTAACTGTGATCATTTGCTTTGCACAGAGAACAAACAGTCCTATAGGTAAGTAGAACCTAAAACTATAAGTGCATCTCTGTGCATATGCATTCCTTTTATCAGTTTCATAATTTGTATTCAATTTAAAATATAATTTGATATGGCATGAACTATTGAAAACATATGCAATCTGATCAATTGTAATTGTGTGTCTTCTAAATCTAAAATATCCTTATTCTTACCCTGAAACAATCTTAACTCAATAGGCGTACAATTGTCCAACATTCTGTACCATTTCAATCCCACGGAATTATTCAGATTGATCACAGTGAGTTTTCCCTTTCTAGTAAATTGCTACTCATTCATGTATTTTTTCTTTACACATCTTCTTGAGGCCCTCCCGTACCAGTAATAATAATAATACTAATCCTTACATTTGATATAGCACCTTATCACGTCTTTGAGACATCTCAAGGTGCTTCACAGAATATGTTGAAAAGCAAATTCACTGTATATATTTTGTTGGTGAAACACACAATTGGTATCGACATTGATTGCTACGAATACCCTTCTTATTATGATGCACTGTGAACCCACAAATTCCATCGTATTAAATGCTGCTGAAACCAACTACGGTGTTGAGAGATTGCCGGTACTGTCTTGAGAACTGTTGGTTTTTGTTGTCATTCATAGAACGCATCTGCTCTTTTTTAAACAATAAATTGTTTTGAGTGGCATTGGTTATCTGGGGATGGTGGGAGTGGGCGATTATTTTAATCTGTTTTGTCCCAGTATAATTTTCATTTTGTAGCAGCATTTCACATGACCCACAAAAGGGAAGAATTATCCAGCACCACCTTTTCATTTTTTTCCCTCTAATCTTTTAGGTGTGCAACCAACTCAGAAGAAATCAATTCACAAGAATGAGTCGCAACAGTTTTTTTCATGAGAAGGGAAGAATATATTTTAGATTTAGAAACAAGTAAAACTAAATAATCCCTCAAAAAAATAGAATTTCCTAACATGAATAATTAAGAATTCATTTAAGTTACTCTAGTTGGATTCCTTCCTATAAACAACAACAATAAAAATTATGTTTATAAATGTATATATTTCATGTTGAGAAGACATCCTTATTTTATAACTGGTTTTACCTGATCCCAATTTACTCTGTGTTCTCTTGGATTAACAGGAATTCTAAGACATCAATCAAATGCTGAAGATGGTGCAATACAGAACAAAAAGCAAGCTCTTAAGTAAAACTTCTGTGAATATATTCCATCATGATAATTGGAGAACTGAATGTTACAAAAATTGAAAAACATGTTTGTTGATAAACACAGTAAAGCTGAATCAAGATACACTGGAGGAAGAAAGTCACGAGTGGTAACGAATGGCAAATGAGGGAGGAGAAATACAATAATGTAATTTACAGCTGGTAAGGTTATTTATTGTCTAGTTACTGTAATAACATAATAACACAAGTGTTGGTTCCACCTTATTCATAAATATCTGATTATCCTGTGTCTGAAATTATTTCTGTATAACCCTTTAATTATAATATATTATACAAATCATTTGTAAAAGGGTATAGTATATTATTAACAGATCATAGTATTAACTAGTTTTATATTCCACATATAAAATTAATTGTTCTCATGGGACAAAATTATTCTGATCTTCATCTTGAGGCTGGCAGTCTTTATTGTAATTAATGATTGTAATTTTCTTTTATTCCCTTGTTTTTCTTGAATTTGAATGTGCTTTAAAAGTTTTATATTAAGAAAAAGAAATGGGTTGAAGTATTACAAATCACATGTTGCTTTTACAGTATAAAGTGGCTTGAATTTCAAACATTTGACCTTTTGTTATTCACGTGAAATTGGGGAAGTAACTACAACAGCACAACAAAATTACATTTACATTTATAGAGCGCCTTTCATGTCTGGAGGATGTCCCAAGGCGCTGGGAACCTTGTATTGGTTTATACAACTTGGAGTAAGAAATTCAATTTATACATCAGATCAAACTGGGTCATTAAAACAAATTGTTATGCATAGGTAGAAAGGCATGAATATATTGTTTAGTGAATTGATTGTATATTTTGTGGGCAAAACACATCATAAGGAAATGTGTAAATAGTTCCACATTTGTATTCAATAGGTAACGACATGAAAAACAATCTTAACTAATTGCCTGTCCATAAATCAGCAATAAGGATAAATATACAGTATATTGATACCTTTATTACATACAGACTATTTGTACTGTCATAAGTGAATAAAGTGGATACAACAACAGATTCTTGTTGCGTAAAAATGT